>JAMQGT020001827.1:0-17754 GCA_024447675.2 Pterophyllum scalare
CCTAGTAATACTCCTTTTATGCACAAAAGGTTAATTGCAGTGTTCTTAGTTAGTGAGGTCTGAAAAATACTATTGTTACACTCAAATTTCTCCCTAAAGTTAATTATGTTTTTTTTTTCTTGTTGGTTGGTTTTGAGCCTCCACTTGCTTTGTTAGTGTAAGTAGTCTTGAATATTTCCTGTTTATTTCTTGCTCTAACCCTTATCTTTTTTATATTAATTTAATATTTCTATGTCTTTGTCTATTATTTCTTTAAATGCAAGAGGTCTTAGAAATCATTTAAAACGCAAAGCCATATTTCTTTACTGTAAACTACAAAACACAGACTTTTGCTTTCTTCAAGAATCCCATTCCACATCACAAAATACCAATTTATGGAGGTTGCAGTGGGGATCGGATGTCTGGATGTCCCATGGGTCAGAGCGCTCAGCTGGTGTATGTATTCTCAAAAATCGTTTTAATGGAAATGTAGTAATCTCAGAATGTGATAAAGAAGGACACTATGCAATACTGGTGGTGGAAACAGCAAATCATATGTTAATCTTGGTAAATATTTATGGATTCAATAATCGCCAGGAGAATTCTGTTTTTATAGACAAAATAGAGGACCGCTTATTACATTATTTATCTAAAAACCCAAATTCTTATGTTATTATTGGAGGTGACTTTAATATGGTCCCGAGTAATCTTAATGATAGGTGGCCTCCAAGACGAGATAACAGCGCTCATGATAATTATCTAATCCTTCTCATTGAACGACATGGTCTAATTGACATCTGGAGGAAAACACATCCATTTCAAAAAGAATATACTTGGTCTAATAAATCTTTATCAAGCCAATCAAGGATTGACTATTGGCTAATTTCTAAAGAAATAAGTAATGGGGTCGCAAACATTCTTCCTTCACCTCTGTCTGACCATAAAACTATTCATATCTGTATCCCTTTAACACATGTCTCTAATAATTTTAAATCTTCCTACTTGAAGCTTAAGAGCAACATTCTTAAACACAAAGAGGTTTGCTTAAAATGAGAAAACCTTATTTCATATTTTTGGATCAAAGCCTCAAAGGAAAATGCTTTTAGTCTTAACTGGGAACTGCTAAAATATGATATTTAAAAATTTCTCAGGAAATACTATAGTGATTTAGCTAAAAAAAAAAAAAAAGAAACTCAGAGGAGAAGGAAGTACTTTTCTGTCTTCAAAAACTGCTTATTTCCTGGATATCAGTGAAAAAGCTGAACTTGATGAGTTGCAGCTTAGAAGCGTATGTTAGATCATGTATACAATGGCTTGAGGAGGGTGAGCAGAACTCTTCATATTTTTTCAGACTGGAGAGACAACAGTCAAAAAATGACTCTATAAGACAGTTAAGAATTAATGGTTTGGTTGTAGAAGACCTGAGAGCAATAGCTGTACAGAATTTTATAGCAACCTTTACACATCCAGATTCTGTCAGCAGTCGACTACCAATTTCTTTGACTCTCTTTCTGGTAATAAAAAATTGGTAGAAGATTATACTGAATTCTGTAACAGACCAATAACTTTAAATGAAGTCATCAGTGCTTTAGACCAGTTAAAGTTAAATAAATCACCAGGCTCAGATGGGCTCACATCAGAATTCTATAGGAAATTCTCTGTTAGTCTAGCTCCATTCTTATTAGAAGTTTTAACTGAGAGCATCTGTAAAGGACTATTACCTCCTGCATTACGTCAAGGTGTAATTACTTTAGTCCCTAAACCACGGAAAGACCCCCTCCTTTTGGACAACTGGTGTCCGATCTCTTTATTAAACAATGATTACAAAGTTTTAGCAATAATCTTAGCCAATAGAATTAAATCAGTTATCTATCATTGATGAGTGCCAATCTGGTTTCATGAAAAATCGTCACATTTCTAACAATCTTAGGCTAATTTTAGATATTTTTGGATTATTCTGAACTTATACAGGATAATAGTTTAATTCTATTTTTGGACATTCACAAAGCGTTTGACATCATAGAGCATGAATTCATGCTCACTACACTTAAAAGATTTGGTTTTGGTGAGTTTTTCAATAGATGTGTACAAACTTTGTACGCAGAATGTAATAGCAGCATTAAACTTACTTATGGTACATCTACTAGGTTTAGTCTCCAAAGACAGGGATGCCCACTATCTGTATATCTCTTTTTGTTAGCAGCTGAGTTTCTAAATGTTCATGTCAGAAACAGTCCTATACAGGGGATCAGTATCGCAAGTTGAACTATTTCCATTGGCCAGCTGGCTGATGATACAGCTTTATTTTTAAAAGATGTGTCACAAGTGTCTCTGGCTATTAGTACTGTTGAAAGCTTCACTAAGGCCTCTGGCCTGTCCCTTAATATTAATAAGTGTGAACTGCTGTCAGTGAATAATTGCTCACACTCCTCTATTTGTGGTATCCCTGTCAAAGATTCTGTGACATACCTGGGTATCAGTATCACTAAGAAAGGTAAAAACAGAAGTATTACCAATTTCATTCCCATTCTTGAAAAGTTAAAAAAGGTTTTTAGCAGTTGGCTACAAAGGGACTTGTCCCTGATGGGTAGAGTTCTGCTCACTAACAAGAAGGATTATCCCAGCTAGCCTATGCTGCCCAGTCTCTCTATGTAGATAAATCAGTTTGTAAATCTGCTGACAGAATGCTTTCCGGCTTCTTATGGAAAAACAAAACCCATTATTTACGCAAATCTGTTGTCCCTAACAACAAGAAGTCCGGTAGCCTAAATTTTATTGATTTTGACTCCTTTAATAACACCGTTAAAATAAAATGGATCAAAAGTTATCCTAAAAACCCAAACTCCATCTGGAACTTCATTTCACAACATGTCTTTTCACAGTTAGGCGGTCTAGAGTTCATTCTCCTCTGTAATTGCAGTATTCCAAAAATACTCACTAAGCTTTCCAATTTCCACCAACAGGTACTTTTAGCCTGGTCCCTAATTTATAAATCACTTTTTGACCTCTTTGTAACAGATGTAAAACTGTATTTTAATTCAGTCACAGACTCAAATAACAAAAAGGCTATAAAAATGATAAATATCTGTAAAGATTATAACTTAACTTTGTAACTCGCATTTATTTATGTTATTTATCTTTATTTTCTTTTTTACTTTTCATTAGTTCTGTTTTAATAACTGTCTATTTTTGGTTTTATGTTTACTTTTTTTTTTATCAATTATGTCCTATATTCATCACTGTACATTATTTTTTCAAGATTGCTGTTACTGTAATAGAAGTAAAATGCCAAATAAAAAAAACAAACAAACAAACAAAAAAATAAGGATGCAGCCCCTGAATTTGGACACAGCTGTAGGCAGATACAACAGAGAGAATCTACCCATTTTTCAAAATGAAACATCTGTCAGACTCATATAATAAGTAAAAGGGAAATAATGTAAGTTATTTATTCCTTAAGTGCAGCCCTGAGGTTGGGGACCTCTGGTGTAAAGCACTGGACTGTAGAGCAGTGGAGACGTAAATCACGCTTCTCCATCTGGCAATCTGATGGATGAGTCTTGGTTTGGTGGTTGCCAGGAGAACGGTACTTGTCTGACTGCATTGTGCCAAGTGTAAAGTTTGGTGGAGGGGGGATTATGGTGTAGCATTGTTTTTCAGGAGTTGGCCTTAGTTCCAGTGAAAGGAACCAAGACATACCAAGATACCAAGACATTTTGGAAATTTCATGCTCCCAACTTTGTGGGAACAGTTTGGGGATGGCCCCTTCCTGTTCCAGCATGACTGCACACCAGTGCACAAAACAAGGTCCATAAAGACATGGATGAGCGAGTTTGGTGTGGAAGAACTTGACTGGCCTGCACAGAGTCCTGACCTCAATCCGACAGAACACCTTTGGGATGAATAAGAACGGAGACCGTGAGTCAGGCCTTCTCATCCAACATCAGAGTCTGACCTCAAAAATGTGCTTCTGGAAGAATGGTCAAAAATTCCCATAAACATTCCTAAACCTTGTGGAAAGCCTTCCTACAAGAGTTGAAGCTGTTATAGCTGCAAAGGGTGGGCCTAAACCCACCTAAACCCTATGGATTTTAAATGGGATGTCATTAAAGTTCATATGTGTGAAGACAGATGAGCAAATACTTTCAGCAATATAGTGTACAAAGTACTTGGGGTACTCTGTCACACACTGGCAATCTATATGTATCATTAATGTGTAAAAATCCTCAATCTCAGTTCTTACAGGCTATTTCTCCATATATATATATATATATATATATATATATATATATATATATATATATATTTGTTCCTAGTGAATTCTTATGTTGCAAAGAAACATTGCACTCTTGCCACCCTGTGAATTCCTGTGTTTAAACACCTGTGTGTTCCTGTGTGGTGAGTGACATTGAGAGCAGCAGAAAGCTGAAACACTCCCATCAATAAGTAATGAAATAAACTCATTATTGCTCAAGTCATTTAAGAGCTTTAGTCTTTGTCCAGAATGGATCCCAGTGCTTCATCCTACTTCAGTGAAGGTCACACAGGTCTAATGATGCCATCCTATGGGGAGTGGAGCTCCACGCACAGTGAATGAGGGCTTTCTAGAATACCGAAATGAAGGTCAGTTTTCTGGGCCGCCTTTTCCCACAGTGACCATCCCGCCTGGGGAAGAGGAGATGGAGGATGCAATGCAACACGACCGCTGTGCAGTTATGCAAGACCAGGGAAAGTGCAACAACAGCATTGAACCCTGGCACAGAGGAGGGAAAGTGCCAACGGTACACAAAAAGACAGAGGGAAAAGAGGGGGGAGCAGAGGAGGAGGAGGACGGGGTAATTCAATCACATCAGTGTCCTCATTCACAGGACACAGAGTTAGAAACAACTAATGAAATAACCAAAAGCTGAGTCAGATATTTGCTTTGGTCTCACTCTCTGGGAAATGAAAAAGAGGGGAGACAGAGAAAAGAGATGAAAGCAAGGGCAGAAAAACCACCAGGAACAAAAGTGGACTGACAAAGGCTGAGCAATCCTACAAAAACTCCAATCCATCAGGCCGAATCATCCCCCCATCCACCATCGCTTCACTCTGAGCTTAAGAGCACATGCATGATCACACACACACACATAAACATGATCAGGCCTTAAGCACAGAAGCCTCCCGCTTTTCACCATCATCCACACTTCCTTCATTGTTGTCCCCGAGGTCCATAGTGTGATCTCCAGACAGCTGCCCCCAGGTCAGAAAAATGGAGCAGGGATCCAGTTCCAAGACTTAACCACGGCACCAACCCTATGATGAGCCAGCCGAGGGTGTCATGGGATTGAAGGAACATCCATTTTTACTGCACTGAAGGCAAAAAAGCCATTAACTCTGCACTGTACTGTGAAGCTTGCATATTTTGTTGGTTTTCAAGCATTTGTATAATACCAAACCCCACATCTCCTCACGGTGACAACTTTGATGTCAGCATAGGTCCAAAACTGCTAATTGTGATTCACATGTCATAAATACTGGATGCACCTCTGCTATATCCTTTCTTTCTTTAATTCTTGGTTGGTTTGCAAAAATGGCTTTACTTGAAAGAAGCAAACTAAAGAACACTCATCCATCTCATTCTGCACTTGGTTTGTCCAACCCTGCTGTGATTTCCTCTCTTCAACCTTCATTTATATGCCTGTGTGTGATGCCTGCGCCGTGACGTTCATCTATAAATGATTCCCTTTAATCAGACACACAAGTCCTGATTTGCAAACAGCCTCCACCTCTTGTTTACAGTCCTCCCCGAACTGTTTTTGCGCACTCTTCAAAGGTGGTAAATTGACTGTGATGTTGCAGATGCATTGTGAAGTCACTTTACTGTACAAAGGATTCCTCACACAGCAGAAGTGATTGCGTTGAGCAGAGAGCACCCAGTGGCCACGTCAACAGCGTATGTGTTGCCTAAATGACTAAGAGCTAATGAGACGTGATCATGACACGCTACAGCGAATGATTAAGAAGCTGGCCATCCCTGCAACCCCTTTGCTTAACATCCCTTTTCAGAGATCCATTATGGAGCAGGCTATCTCGGGAAAATTGCTTACGTGCTTCTGTTAGGAATGTGCCGTTTTAGATTTTTCTATTGAAGAAACGCCGGTTGCACAGGCCAGATGTCCCTTCATTGAGCAGCCAAACTTAGTCCAGAGAGACCACTGGCTGTGAGTCATCTCCAGCCTTTGGAGTTAATAATAAAAAAAAAACTCCCTAAAGCTCGCTAAAGCTCTGTGAGGTGTGACAAAGTGCGGCTGATGTCTGGCTCAGATGGTAGACCTCAGAATCTGTGTGTGTGTGTGTGTGTGTGTGTGTGCGCACCTCCGTGTCTGTGTGTGTGTGAGGGCAGGTTCCCGGCTTGTCCAATCAGCTGTGATCTCTTCAGACTTTCCAAGATCTGAGTCAAACCTGAAGCCTCTTTCTTTCTGAGGTGCGCTGCACCTCCTGTTGAAGTAATAATGATATTATTTCAGTCCTTACAAAAACAACAACAGCCCAAAATACTAAATAAGAATACTAGATAAAAATAAATAAATTACAGCAAAGATTTTAATTACATGGAACAAACACAAATAACGAACTGAAATGGTGCAGGCGGAAAACATTTTTAGAGAGCATGTTCTCAGTGGCAGCACTTTTATAGCTAGATTCCACCAAACAAAGACCAAAGAAAATAATAATATTAATAACACAGTGGTGTGGTAGTTAGCGCCTTTGCCTCATGGCAAGAAGGTCCTGGGTTTAGATCCACCACCCGGCTGGGGTCTTCCTGTGTGGAGTTTGCACACTCTTCCTGTGTCTGCGTGGGTTCTTTCCAGGTACTCTGGCTTCCTCCCACAGTCCAAAGACATGCAGTTAGGCCGTGAGTGTGAAAGGTCTGTGTTAGCCCTGCAATAGACTTGCAACCTGGCCAGCATGAACCCAATCTTTTTAGATTTTTTTTATTAGTAATCTGTGATCTATAGTATCAAATGCTTTTAAAGCCAGTAAGCAGCCCACGTTGTATTTATTGCATTCTACTAGCAAAAATCAAAGGGTGGTTTTTGCCAGGCCCACAGTGTTTGTTTTTTAACTCTTCTGTATTTAGTCGTGAGTCAAGCAAATTATGTCAGAGATACAAATTTTGGTGATCTGAAAAAATAAAAATAATTGGGTTTATAATAAATCTTTAAAAAAACATATAGATGTTATTAATTGCTGTATATGTGACAGTGTTTGTGCAAAGTTTCTCTCTCCCAGGCCCATTCATTAAGGAGGAACTAGGGTACATAGAGACAAATATGCCAGGTCATGTTTGTAAATGAAAACTGGTTCACAAACATTTTACCTGGTAAAATAAAGATTTAAAAAATACACACATACACATACACATTTATTTGATAAAATCCAAGCCCAAGAACCAACATTTCAAAGGCAGTTTAAAATAATAATGGATTAAAGAACAGGCCGAACAGGGTTACGCCTACAGTATGCTAACATTCAGCTACATGATGTGCTGTGCGAAATTCTGTTCCCCCGTGAAAATCTGTTCCCCCTGTGTCGGGAGAGTGCAGTCAGAGAAGCGTATCCGACAGTCTTCACGGCACTTCTGATCAATTTCTCGGTAAAAGTCTTTTACAGTGTGTATTCCTCTCACAACTCCTGTGAATATGAAAACATTTGCTCTTTATTTGCCAAAGTTACATGGGGGGAACCACATATTTCAGCCATTCAAAATATTGTGTTCCCCTCCATGACATGGGAACAAATTAATTTACGAGCAAGTCTTTTACAGTGTCATTTTACCGATAAATCGATCAGAAGCACCGTGAAGACAGTCGAATCCGCCTCTCTGGCTGCAGTTCGCGCTCCCAACACAGGGGGAACAGATTTTCACGGGGGAACAGAATTTCGCACAACACCCACCAAAATACGGTACATTTTTTTTAAATGAGCGGTGGCTCAAACTTTTTGCAAAGTACTGTATTGTGCCTCATTTGTAGCAAACAGTGCATAAAATGTCATATAAGCTACTATAAGTACAACTTCAAAATATGGATCACAACCAGGTTCAGGGACTTGGTGACCTCCAGTGACCATTTTTCTCTGAAGTACATTTCTATAAAAGACAGACATACAGTATATAGTTATATATAGTTCATTTATAGAGTCTCTTTCTTCTTTTTCATCAGCTTCTTCTTCTTCTTTTTTTTTTTTTTTTTACTGATTTCAGCCTTTCTGTAACTACACTATATGCGCAGGGCCACATCTCTTAATCTTTATATTTAGGTGTTTTTAGTCCCATTGCCATAGATGTATAAAATTAAGCATGTGTCTTTAAAGATATTTGTGAAAGAATGGGTTGTTCTAAAGATTTCACTGAATTTGAATTTGTTAGCTTTTAGGAACCACAGCAACTCAACCTCAATGTCAGTTGCAGAGCGGGGTTGCCAAATGTTGAGGTGCACAGTACGTAAAATCTGCAGTTTTCAATAACTGCTGACTTCCAAACCTCCTCTGGTATTAACATCAGCACAAAAATTGTGCACCAGGAGCTTCATGCCATGGGTTTCCATAGCAGAGCAGCTACAAATGACTAGGCGGCCTACAAATTACACCTTACAGTGTAAAGAAGGCATCATGGCACTACGAGCCGCATTATCACATCTGGCATTTGGATTTTCAGGCATAACACTAGCAGCAGCAGAGAATTTCAGACAGCAGCCTCCTGCTGGGCTCATGTTTCTTAAACACATACAGAAGTTTCTGTTGTGGTTTAAGTTTTAACATCTATGTCGTAAGTTCTTTACTGATCAGCGTGAATGAGAAGAATGCTATCATTTGGGCAAAATTAGTTTGCCTATATGAACACTAAGGAATGTAGGTGCTTGTATCAGTTTGGGCACATTATTGATACTGAATTTGTGAAAACTTAACTAAAATGTGGTTTGTTTGTTTTGTTTTTTGTCATTCCTTATTGAGAACTACCTCGCAAGCGCCCTCTGCTGCATCACAGGCTGAATTGCAGCCAGTTTTTGTAACCTGGGAGTGGATTTCCTAGAGCTAATTCTATCATTTTTTTAGGCCTGCCACTTCTGTTTTTGTCCTCCACTTGTCCAGTTTCCTAAAATGTTTTATAGACACAATGCACACCATGTCAAAATGTACCAAGTTTCCAAGTAACAGCTCTTTGGGAATCACCTTGTTGGTGCAAAAATACTATTTTACACCTTTCAAACTGTGTTACTTTGGCATTTTCATAGATTCAGCTAAAGAAAGGGGAACAAATTAGGTGTTTGTGAAGGCTGCTGGTAACAAAGCGCTGAAAGATATAATTTCAGACTCGTTCTTTGCTAATTTGTGGATCCAACACTGGGTCATTCCTTCAGTTAGGTGCCTTTTTTAATGCTTGAATGATTCATAAACACAAACAAACAAAATATTCCTCTGAAAGTGGTCTGGTACCAGGAATAGACTGAAAATTAGTGAAAAGTCTGAAGAACTATTACTGCAGGCCACCCCATCGTAAAAATCCAGTTAACGCCCCTGATTGTGAACGTATCAGAAAATTACAGTAATTTTTATTGTATACAGTGGGTGCTTGTGGCGCCTGTGCAGTCCTCATCGCCAATTACTTGGGATAAAAATGTTGCGCATGAGAAATTATTATGCACGCAGCGTGGTGCGGCATCAGCCGGTGATGAGACGCACACATCCAGTTATTTTACTGCCAAAGACAAAGAGAGAGAGAGAGAGAAAGCGAGCGAGAGAGAGAAAGCGAGCGAGAGAGAGAGCGAGAGAGAGAGAGAGAGAGAGAGGGGAGGGCTGTGCGCAACGTTGGTGCCAATGGGCGCAGCGCTATCTAATTAAACCCCTACCACGTAATCCCAGCGACACCATCCCCCCGTTTAAATCCACTCCGCCGGCGCATACCACTTAAACACACTCCCCTCCGCTGCCGACCTGTCCAGTCCTGGCTCCTGGAGGAGTGAAAGCGCCAACCGCTGCCGCAGCACCAGCTCTCCATAGCAGCACCATCACTGCTGCCTTCACGGTATCATGGTTTGAGGGGCTCGGCTGCTGTATCCAGGGGCCAACAAGTCAGTCACTCAGCCAGCGCGCGTGTGGATGCGTGTGAGCGTGCACTGAGAAGCAGCAGTAAGAGCACGCGACCGGTGCGGCGACGCTATCCAACCACGAGCTCCGGAGGAAGTCGCACAGAGCATCCCCGCATCTCTCACCGGCTGTCCTGCAGCGAGGATACCTTCCTCTCCAGCACCGACACTGCCTCGCCTATTCGGGTAAGGAAGCGGGTCGGCGTTATCGAGCCTGTTTAGCCTGCTTTTATAAGTAATGTTTTCTGTTATTCTACGGGTCATATTCAGCTTCTGGAAAGCGGCGCAGACGCTTTTGTTTACTCGCGGAAACTGTTCGTCTTCCGGCTGTGTGGTGCCGATAAGCCGCTGAACAGACCGAGCCGAGCTGAAAATATTCCCGCCCGTAGTGTGTGTTTTTGGGTGCGTGTGCCGTTCTCCGGACGTTTCTCTAAAATAAGAGGAATTAAAACCGAGGCTGTTTGTGTACAGCCAATAGAGTGAGAGCAGTGTAGGCCTGCCATTTTTATGAATGGTCTTCACGCGGGGCAAAAGGATGGAGGCGCGTGGCGCTTCTGTGGAACTTCCTCTCCTCCTCTGAGGTCTGAGCTTCAGGCTGCACTGAACCCCTTCTACTAAGAGGGAACAGCTTTATTTGCTGACTTATTTCTAGCCTAGTGATAAATGCATTACTAATTAATGACTGAGTTAAAACAATTTAATTACACCGAATCGTACTGTTTAATTGTAAGCTGTATTTTTGCCGCGTGTGAAGTTTATAGAAATATCAAACACATTGCTGATCCTGATGGGGCACAGTGGACTGGGGGGGGGGATTAAATTATCATCCATCATGAAGGTGTTCAGGATAAGGGGTGTTTCAAGGTTTTTCTTTTTTGTTTGTTTTGTTTGTTCAATGCAGGGGCACAAGAGGGAACCAAGAAACACTCAGTGAAGGGGGAAACTTTTATCAAACATAAAGATCAAGTCAAACTACTTGAAAATTGGCATGGTGGATAGACCTCCTGCCTGCATAAATATGCATTTTGAAATGTGGCTACCTCACAGCACAACATTCAAACTGGAGGTGAGAAAAGCTAAACATGCTGTGGGAATTAAAGAAAAGAAATTAAAGAAAATTAAAGTCATATTCCTAGATGCAAGTCCACCTTTGCTGAGAGAAGGTGTGGACCAAACCAACGAGGCACATGTCAGTTTTTCACTTAAAATTATAATGGTTTGCATCTATAGTTAGCAATAGAGTATCTATTATTATTATTATTATTATTATTATTATCACTGGGAACTGTTCTTCCCCACCCACTCAAATGACTGTTGTGGCTGATTTGTGACATGCTAGCTTCACGTGACGTTACGCTGAACTTTGTTTTCTTTTAAGTTCTGAAGAAGTTCCACGAAAGAACAGTTGACTTAATGACTGTTTGACTATTATAAAATCATGACCACCCCTACATTATTCAACATTACAGAGTATTATTTATAGTGATGGAGGAGCAAAACAAACTTCAGGGTGGGGTGGTGACACCCCAGACTCCCACGTTTTAGGCACACCCCTGTTTAGGAACTCTGCTCTGCTTTTCCTTAAGATAACACACCACTTTCTGCTGTGCTGCACTGATAATGTGACACATTGTCCTCTGCCTTTTCTTTCCTAAATGCCACCCAGCCATTGCTCACCTTCTGTATAATCTTTTCAGATTTACCATCAGGCTTGGCACAGGGCACCGACAAGCAAAATTTGTGCAGGCAGTCAGAAATACTCAAAGGAGCCACATGATTGGCAGCTCCTGGGGGTGAGAGCCTTTGTGGTCATTCTCTAGTTGTCATTTAGGGCGACTAATGATGAGAGAGGCAATAGCGTGGCAGTTTTAAGCCCGGCCCCAGGTAATGGGAATGTGGAGGCACGGCCCCAACAAATTGATCTGTGTTTGGGGCTTGTGATGTAAGGGAAGCTGCGGAACTCCATTTAAAATGGGCAGAATTGTGCTGCTCGTGTTTTTTGGTGGGTACAGGCAGCATTTAGCCTGCATCTGCTAGTCTAGTTGTTACATAAGAAGATAAATGTGCGCTGGAGCAATACTCTCTCAGTCACTTGGACTCATAAGTACACACGCCTGCACACACACACACGCTTCTAACTCATGTGTATAGACACATCAAAAGAGGTTTTAACCCTGAAGCACCTCGCAAATGATAGATGTCATAGTCAAGGTGTATATCAATGAGGCAGGTGAACTACAGAGCAAAAGAAACAGCCTTATTAGTATATCTTACTCTCTTTGGTGGTTATTTCATGCATCTCTCCTGTGTGAATAATGCATTCTTTTCTATGTTCTGTGCTGCAGGCTCTCACATTAAGAGAAACAGTGCAGCCTTGATCATTTAGGTGACCCTGCCCTCACCGGCCGCCAGAAATTCTTGACAAGATGGTCCTGACTGCATGTATGCATGGGAATACATAAGTACGCAGCCTCAAAGTCACTTTCAATTAAGGTTACAGTCTTGTCATGTGAAGGCAGATCAGTAGGGATATACAGCCTCAGCATCTTGGAGCTCTTTCTTGAAGAGACACAAGCAAAACCCGTGAATGTGACTGAGGCTGGGAAACTTTCATGGATCCAAAGTGGCTCCAGGGTTAAAGTTAGGGTTAAATATCCTGCCCCCGCAAAAGCCTACTGTTTGTACATCTTCCAGTAACATGATGGATATGTAAGGTCTGTGGAATTTTTTTCCCTCTGAAGAGAACTCCAAGGCATTTCCAGGAAAAAGAAAACACAAACAAGACATATTCATTATGAGAAAAGAGCAAAGAGAGACCTCAAGTCAGTGTAAAATGGATCTGTGGTCTGTAGCATAACGCAGTAATGGAGGGAAATGGAAATCGTTCTGTTTATCTTTTACAAGAGTGATATTACAGTTAATTAGCAAAACCTGAGCAGCCACTTTCCCATCAAGCATTATAACTGAATTTTAATGATGCAGTTAGGCACTAATGTACACGAGACTTTATTCACCAGAAAATATGCACTGTTCAAATGATTCAAACATCTTTCAGATGGTAACAACAGCAGTGCACATAATGTGACTCGGCTACTGCTGAGTGTATCACTCTGACAGCTGAGGAGCCGCTGTGCAATCCAGTCTCCTACCAACAATCAGCTTATTTTAAAGCCCCAGAAGACAGTCTTACATATTTATAATGAAAACAACTCAATCACTTTTATAGTCAAAAAGTGAGGGTGAGCTTTTTTATAAGTTAAATTTGAACAGGATTCTTTAGCTACGCAAGCAGATCTTCACCACATGCTGATTCCATGGCGCGTTGACTCAATTCACGCTACAAAAGCACCACACTCACCTACTTAAACCACAACTTATGAAACAAAGCATTTTTAATGCCACAAGGCAACAAAGCAGTCTAAAATAGATTTTAATTAATTTGGATCATCTATATAATGCTGGTAAGTGATTATCTATATATTTTGTAACAATTTTATATTGATTAATATCACTATAAACATTGATTGCTCTTATAGAGCCATGCTTTGTTTAAGCTAATGCCTCTACATGCTGGAAAATTATTTTGCTGTGATTTGAAAAGTATCACCGGACCACACTGATGAGATGATTTAACAGTAAGTTTTAGAGCTGAAACAGTAAAAGCGGAGTCCCCCTCAGTTTTATAGGTACTCTCTGTAAAAAGCATTTTGTTTTAAAAATAGTTTAAGGCCCTCTAAAGTTAGTGTAAACTATCAAGAGCTAAGGTGTATGTGTGTGTATGTATTGGGCTTCAGAGATACCAAATGAAGTTGAAATGGGGCCAGGCTGTAGTCTTGTGTAATACCACTTTGAACCACAAGATGGTTCAAAATGGCAACAACTGGTCACAAGGGAAAAATGTGTATTCTCTGGCATGTTTGAGTGGTTGCGGGAGTTTGATGACTGTTGCCAGGTGAAATCAGTTGCAAAGAAGAAGCTGCACCAAAAACCTCCTTGTGATTGCTGTGGTTGCCTCACTTGTTGGCAAGTGCAATGTAAACTGCAAACAGAGACCATTCAAAGTAAATGTTGTGCCTTACCACTTCAACCAACACATTTCAAAAGGCGCAGCTTTTACTTTGAAGGCAAACCGTCTCCGTTTCCGGTTTCCGTCACACTTTCTCATTTTCACAACCACTTTGTGAGTAGTTTGCGAGTTTTTGCAGTCGAGTTGGTGTCTTCCATATAAAATAGTGGCAACCGTGGCCACAAAAATTAGTGACCAAAGTAGTCATGAGGAGATTTTTGGTGCAGCACTGTATGCCTCTTTGTGACCATTTTCACACTAGTGATTGTCAGCAACCGCTTGCCAACCAGTTGTAGAATAATCACTTTTCCCTTGTAACTGGTGGATGCCAGGGGGTCACTGACTGGTCTCTATGCCTGTCTGACTGTAGCCTTAGCATCCCATATGCCCTGAATCCAACACGAGGCATACTGTAATTCCTGTTACTGTCACACGTAATTATTTTTGAAGCTGAAGGAGCACAGACGATGTGGTTTCCTAAAATCACGCTAAGAAACAGATTAGTTAGAAGCCATCATTGAAGATAACGGTATATTAGAGAGGTACGAGATATGTGGTTCATCACAGCAAGGTTTGAAGCTGACTGAAAAAATAACTGAAAAAACAAAAACCAACCAGTTATTTAGTTTGTGTAGTTTTGGAGACTCATTGCCAGTTCATAAAAAGAATTGCAAACACTGATTTTTAGCATGTCAGTTGTATCTAGTAGTAAATCTTACATTTCCTATAGGACAAGGCATTAGAATCTTTATCTAAATGTCCACTTTTACCAAGCCCAACACTTCCTCACTGTAACACAAGCATTCTGTAAAAAATATTGAGTCCTAATACAAAAGTAATATAAAAGTACCCTGATGACATCAGTATAACATCTCAGGGTTACATATTAATATGACCCTCATCTAAAGCTACTGTAATTGCTTTTCTTTAAGACTGAGCAGCATTTTTGATTGCACTTCATGTGTGTAGTCACCAGAGTTCTCCTTCAAAAAAAAAAACAAACTGCACCAAACTTCGCATAGAGCTTGAGGGTTGTGAGTAGTGCCACATTACATGATCATCATGCAATGAGTGGGAATCAGCTACTGAGAGAGAGACATTTTCATGGTTGGCAAGTCATCTCTGCGTGTGGATGTGTTTTCACGTGATCTGCTAGGGGAGTGGGATGTGGCCTGCAAGGGTTAACACGATGTCCATGCATCCCATGTGCTCTGCCGGGCCACATAATCTGCCCTGATCCTAGTGGGGAGGGGCGTCTCCTGGCTGTCAGACATCCAGTCTGATAATGACTGCGATAAGGCAGAGAGAGCAGCTGCTCTGCTGGAGGCGGATGGCTTAAAGCAAAACACTAAAACCCAAAGATTTCACTCATCAGTCCAAGGTGAATTCTCGATTTACCCTGCTGGGTTTGTTAGAGCAGCGGTCCTGGGTAAATTAGCATAATAATGCTGTGCATATTATGAACAACTTTTGAATCAAACAAATGAGCTTAATCAATACTATTGTTCAGGCTCCTTATTATAAGGAGAATCTAGCTACTCTGTCTCTGGGTTGTGGATTTGGCAGAAGTATTTTGTGATTCTCCTTTTGTCGTTTAATAAAAGCACCAAAACAAATTAAATAGGAAAGAGCACAGAGTTAAAACAATAAAGTAGCTAATGAAAAAAACAGTCAAAGAGATTGCATGAAAGCAAGAAGAATCTAAGGTTTGAGTGGGGGTTTTATGAAATGACTTTAATTCAGCTTGTTTGCCTCTTGATCTCTCCTTTCCCCTTCTCTTGCCATTAGGAGGCTGAAAGGGCAGCCAATTACTCCCTGAGCTCAGCGTGGAGTTTGGCTAATGAAGCCAGGAGAGGAAAAAAGTGTGAGAGCGGGTTCTTTAGCATAAAAGGACCACACACTCTCAACTGATAAGGCAAACAGACACACACAGACACACACACACACACTTCAGATCATATCTCAGTGCAGCCTTATCGTCCGCGCCACTCCCAGACCACAAAAATATTTCACTGTCTTTAAGTGATTTCTCTCTGCATCTCTTCCAATCAATCAGATCGCTTCCTGTCCCTCCACAAAAGGCCTTTCATCTAGTCTCTCTCTGTCCATTTCAAAAGACTCTATAAGAAGCAAAAAGTAGTTTAATTAGTCCCTCCACTCTAAGAAGCTGTACAGTAGGCGAGAAAACAAAAATATCTTCTGTTTTCCTGGCGCTCCCCTGACTCTTGGCTCCTCTAGGGTTTCTCTCTCAATTTATATGCCTCCCTTCCACCTGAGCATAATGTGAGGAATTTTATGGAAGAATAACCACCAGCTGTGTCTCCACCTCAGTCGCACAAATATAAACAGAGTGGTGGTTGTTGTTGTGTCTGTGTTTCTTATTTATGCATTATGATATATGTCGCTCAGGTTGTATTGTAACTGTGTTGTACACGAGATAAAAATGTTCCGGTGACAAATTCAACCTGTGCCTCGGCCGTGTCAATTAAGCTTCGCGCCCCACCCCGCCAGTAGCCTTTTGCAGAGTTCTCATGACAGTAACAGCGGGCCAATCAGAAATAACAAAATCGATCTGGCGTCGGCCGGTTTGGATGCATTTACAAGCAGCTGTAATGACTGCAGACTCTTTTCTTCGGCTGCTGGTGCAATCACATAGCAACCTCTGTCTGCCAAGCTGTGAGCAAAAGAGCAGTATTATTCAGTATAGAGTCTGTTCAATTACTGTAAATGCACTTCCTGTCTCTCAGGCCACCGCATGATGCTCTTACAGTGTGAACGGCTTTTTTCCCTCTTCCCTCATTTGACCCAGCCGTTTGTTTGTTTCTGGAGATTATTTTCTTTCGTCTCCTTTGCAACTGGGAATATGACTTTTTGCATACTGACTGATCACACTAATGAGCATGTATTGATGCCGCTGCTGCTTCGAAGCTGTTGGTTTGAATTAGTGCTAATCAATGGCATCACATGGGGAGGGAATCAGATGGTTCTGTGGACTCCCTGAGGGTAACTACCCACCACAGCGCTCCCCTGAGTACTACATACCTTTAGGGGCTTTCTTTTTCTGTTTGCATTCACACTGCAAGTAGGAGGTCTCAGTGTGACATATTAGTTGGCATAGTAACAACTAGACCGCAACCTCACCAAGAAGTTGGAGGTGTGGTGTTGCTGGTAATAGCCCCCCCCCCAAAAGGAACTGTCAGAAAGTGGTAGTAATTCTCCTGAAAATTGTGTTTACATGCCACAATATGGTCCAGGTTTAGCACGTGTGTCGTGGTGACATTAGAAGCTGCTGCACAAACAGGAGAAGCATGCAAAACCAAAGACCGAAAGAACTGAAAGGTAAATGAAAATGAGAGTAAACTCTGAGTAACGAAAAATTAGTCTGTTAGCAGTTAGGTTGGGGTGATATTTAGTCAAATAATTGCTGTTTTTTTATTTTATTTTTTATCTTAGTATGCACATGCCCATCTCTACCACTGAAGCCTTTGCCAGTCTGAAGTAAAGGGTAGCATCTATTAAACTATACCAATTCAGATGCACTCTGGCTGTTGGGATTTTTTTTTTTTACTTGCTTTTTTG
>JAMQGT020001828.1:0-27554 GCA_024447675.2 Pterophyllum scalare
AATATTGCACGCCCCACTTTTCAGTTTTTTATTTGTTAAAAAAGTTTGACACATCCAATAAATTTCATTCCACTTCACGATTGTGTCCCACTTGTTGTTGATTCTTCACAAAAAATTCAAATTTTATATCTTTATGTTTGAAGCCTGAAATGTGGCAAAAGGTTGAAAAGTTCAAGGGGCCTGAATACTTTCGCAAGGCATTGTATGTATTGGAGAGAAGAGGAATTAAAGTCAGTGGAAGCAAGCCAGAATATATGTGTGTAAATGAGAGGGAGATGGGCGGAAAGGCGAACATGCAAAGAAGCGAAGAAAGGGAACGTAGGTGAGTTAAAATACCTGCGGTCAACCATCCAAAGCAGCAGGCAGTGCACAAGAGAGGTGAAGCAGAGAGTGCAGACAGGGTGGGGCAGGTGGAGACAAGTGTCAAGGGTGATTTGCTGCTATCCTTCTGTCACACAAGTGAAAGGGAAGATTTACAAGATGGCAGCAAGTCCTGCTAATATGTATTTTTTGGAGATGATGGCACTAACAAAGACAGGAGACAGATCTGAAGATGTTAAAATTTTCATTTGGAGTGACCAGAATGGTAGGATTAGGAAAGAGCATATCAGAGGGACAGGTTAGGTTTGTGATGGTTTGCTTAGGTAATTAGGCTTTAAAGTAAGTTCTGGTTTTGTTTTGTTTTTTTCTTTTGGGTACCAGCCAGGTCTCTCTCCTGACATGCAAGATTTTACAGTTTGACAGCTTGATTACCTTACAAACCTAACAAAAGACGCAAGTAACATAAAGAATTAAAAACATATACCACATATAACACCATTAATATACAAAGGAGGATACAACAACAGTGTTGGTTTAATTATCCACGAACTTACTGAGCGAGGAGGATAAATATGCCGTGTGTCAGGCTGAGAAACACTGTGATGGACATTTCTTCCTCGTTCCTTACTGGCATTTTTTTTTTACGCTGAGCCATGGCCCATAAGAAAAGGAGTAAAGGGGCGGAACCCTGCCTGAAGTGCCAAATCCGTGGAACCTCACTGGTCAGCAACAGGCAGGGTGTGTAGGTAAGCTCAAGGAAAAAAAACAAACACATGCAGGGCAACTTTTAAAGGAGGGCCATCCAGCTGTCACAGGTTGAGCAGTCCGGAGACAAAGTTAGAGAGGCAAGGCTGAGATGATTTGGATCCCTGCAGAGGAGGGATAGTGAATATATGGCACAATTATGCTGAATATGGGACTGACAGGTAGAAGGAAGATCACAAAGAAGATTTATAATGAAGGAGGAACTAAAGAGGTTTGGTGTGACAGAGGGATGGAGATGGATTATACACTGTGGCAACTCCCTAAAGGGAGCAGCCGAAAGATGAAGGTGAAGTGAGAAGAAAGAAGTTTGACTGAAATTTAAAAATAATCTTCAACTTTCCACCCTGGAAAAATAACTGTGCAAAAAAAAAATCATTTAAGGACCCAAATTACCATAACATTAACGCCCATGACGAGTGTTGTGAACGTCTGACCACAACTGTAATTTTGGCCAAGATGGCCCCACATTTGACCCCAGAATACTTTACTTTGGTACACAGAGGACTTCATCTTTGACTCAGTGACCGCAAAGTGCCCAGATCCTGTGGCAAGCCCAAATCATCACCCCTTGGTACCATGCTTGACAGCTGATATGAGGATTTGTGCTGATATGCCATTTCGGGTTTTTGCCAAATGTGCCACTGTGCATTATGGTCAGGCATCTCCACTTTGGCCAGGTCTGTCCAAAGGACATTGGATCCCTGTTAAATCTAGAATAGAATTTAAAATCCTTTTCTTAACATACAAGGTCTTGAATAATCAGACCCCATCTTATCTCAAAGACCTCATAGTACCGTATCACCCAAATAGAGCACTTCATTCTCAGACTGCTGGCTTACTTGTGGTTCCTAGGATACTTAAAAGTAGAATGGGAGGCAGAGCCTTCAGCTTTCAGGCCCCTCTTCTGTGGAACCAGCTCCCAGCTTGGATTTGGGAGACAGACACCCTCTCTATTTTTAAGATTAGGCTTAAAACTTTCCTTTTTGATCAAGCTTATAGTTAGGGCTGGATCAGATGACCCTGAACCACCCCTTAGTTATGCTGCTATAGGCCTAGGCTGCTGAGGGGGGGTCCCATAATGCACTGTTTCTTTTCATTCACCTTATTTACTTGTTTATACTTCACTCTGTATTTAATCATTATTATTAATCTCTGGCTCTCTTCCACAGCATGTCTTTTGTCCTGTCTCTCTCCCCTCAGCCCAACTGGTCACGGCAGATGACTGCCCCTCCCTGAGCCTGGTTCTGCTGGAGGTTTCCTCCTGTTAAAAGGGAGTTTTTCCTTCCCACCGTCACCAAGTGCTTGCGCATAGGGGGTCGTTTTGACTGTTGGGTTTTCTCTGTGTTATTGTAGGGTCTTTACCCACAATACAAAGCGCCTTGAGGTGACTGTTTGTTGTGATTTGGCGCTATATAAATAAAATTGAATTGAATTGGATGACTGAGCATGCAAATGACAACTGACATTTTCATGTCATTTTAGCAAATATGTAGGACTGCTTTCCTGCATTTGCATCTCCCAATTTTGAAATGTCCTGTCTCAGTGATGCTGAAAAGCTAATTCATGCATTTATTACTTCCAAGTTGGACTATTGTTATTCATTTCTATCAAGTTTGGATTCGGGAGACAAGGTTAGAATTAAAGAGGGTGTACTTTCTTTTTACCATGACTATAAGTACATTTCTATAACAATGTCTTTTGAACAGACATGTCAAATGTGGAGATGTCTAACCATCGTACGCAGCACTACATTTGGAGAAAACCAAACACAGCATATCGGCACAAACACCTTATACTAACTGTCAAGCATGGTTGTGGAGGAGTGACAATTTGGGCATGTCATGCAGCCACAGGACATGGGCACCTTGCAGTCACTGAGTCAATGATGAACTCCTCTGTATACCAAAGAATTTTTGACTCAAATGTGAGGCCATCTGTTTGACAGCTAAAGCTTGGCTGAAAATGGGTCATGCAAAGGTCAGATCCCAAGTATACCAGCAAATCTACAAGAGAATGATTGAAAAGGAGAAGAATTTATTGTAACGATCTGGTCAAAGTCCGGACCTCAACCTGACTGAAATGCTGTGGTGGGACCTTAAAAAAGATGTGCATAAATACATGCCCACAAACCTCAATGAACTGAAGCAATGTTGTAAAGAAGAGTGGGCAAAATTTCTCTACAGCAATGTATGAGAGATAAAGTCATACAGAAAACGATTACTTGCAAGTTTTGCTGCTAAAGTTGGTCCTACAAGCTGCTGAATTATGGGGTATACTTACAGTGTCTTGAAAAAGTATTTGCCCTCTTCCTGATTTCTTAGTTTTTAAACCTAATAACTGGTTGTGCCACCCTTAGGAAGCAAGATCTGCAATCAGGTCAGGACTCGAACCTGGGCTACCCACACCGCCACGCAGCATATGAATATGGCCGCCTGCTCAACCTCTGAGCTACCCCGCTGCCCTGCAATCAAATGTTTGTGATAACTGGCAATGAGTTTTTGACATCGCTGTGGCCCAGTCTTCTTTGTAGAATAGTTTTAACTCAGCTGCACTGAAGGTTTTTGAGCATAAACGGCCTTTTTAAGGTCATGCCAAAGCATCTCAACTCGATTTAAGTCCAGAATTTGACTAGGCTGCTCCAGAACCTTCATTTTTGGCTTTTCTAAGCCATTCAGAGGTGGATCTGCTGGTGTGTTTTGGGTCATTGTCCTGCTGCATAACCCAAATGTGTGGTTAAGCTTCAGGCCACAGGTCCGACATTCTCCTTCAGGATCTTCTGGTAGAGAGCAGAGCTCATGGTTCTATCAATTACAGAAAGTTGCTCAAGTCCTGAAGCAGCAAAGCAGCCCCAGACCATCACACTACTACCACCACATTTGACTTTTGGTACGATGTTTTTATGAAATGCTGTTAGTTTTAGTCAGATGTAACAGGAGTCAAGCCTTACAGAAATCTGAAGTTTTGTCTTGTCAGTCAACAGAATATTTTCCCAAAAGTCTTGGGGATCATCAAGATGGTTTTTTTGCCAAATCTGAGAAAAGCCTTTATGTTAATTTTGGTCAGCAGTGGTTTTTGGAACTTTCCCATTGATGCCATTTTTGCCCCGTCTCCTTATTTATGAATCATGCATACTGACCTTAACTGAGGCAAGTGATGCCTGCAGTTCTTTAAATGTTGATCTGGGAGTTCTTTTGCACTCTGAGTAATTTTGGTAGGTCAACCACTGATGGGCAGGTTCACCACTGTTCCAGGTTTTCCCCATTTGTAGATAATGGCTCTCACCATGGTTCGCTGGAGTCTCAAAGTCTTAAAATAGCTTTGGAACCTTTTCCACACTGATAAATTTCAATGACTTTGTTTCACAGCTGTTTCTTTAGATCGTGGCATGATGTGTTCACTTCACTTCATGTACTATTTAAATGATTTCTGGGCTAGTGAAACTGAACCCAGCTTTTCAAAAAATGTGGTTAATCACAATCAATTGACCAATGATTTAACAAGGGATGGGGGGCAATTGGTTTTTCACACAAGGACGGGTAGTAAACCGTCATTATCTCTGTCCAATATTAAAATTTGTTTGATGATCTCGAACAATTGTGAGAAATATGCAAAAAACAAAACAAAACAAAACAAAAACAAGAAATCAGGAAGGGGGAAAATACTTTTTCATGTCACTGTGGTTTTTCACAGAACAACAAAGTCCTGTGAAAACTTATTTTCCACTTGACCGTATAAGGACACGCAATCAGCTCTCACCTCAGGATATCATGCAAACTGCCAGGCTGCCTGTAGAACTGATTTGGCAGATCCTGAAGAGAAATAAGTGATCATAAATGTACTGACCAAAAGCACAGCGTTATAAAGGAAAGTAATGTGATACAGAGCATTGTCAGTGAAAATATGCAATACTAGTAATACTGGAGTAGAACTGAAGAATTTTGCAAAATTGTACAAGTTTGTATTTTGTTTTTGTTTATATGTATTTGTGTTTATTTTGTTTGTTATAGAAAATCTATACCCATTTTCACACATGCACTGCAGACAGTGATTACTATTGGGGTTTTTTAAAATGTGTTACATTTTAAACTACAGGAAAAAGGGGAACAACAGTTGAGACATACGCATCATGAAAATCTTCCACAGCTGTACAGCAGTATTGAAACAAATAAGAATAAAACACTGAGCTAAACACAGGAACAGACTTTTGAAGTTATATTTCATACCTCTACCAGGATGAGCTTCTTGTCAGTAACTCCTCCATCACCTGCCATCTTTAGGCAGCTGTATTTGTTGGCTCTGATAAGAAACTCCTCAAACTGGGATGTCTGCGAGCTGTACGAGAAGCCATTCGTTCTCCATTCTGTTGAAAACCAGAGAATTAGCGCAGAAGCCTACATGCTAATATGATGGTGTTGGCACCACTGGCCTGTATTAATATGGATGTCTCCAAAAACACGCATCCCCATTTATAAGCACCAGTTCTATATACTTGGTCACTATAAACAGACATCTACATATGAGTACACAGACGCTGTACGTTAGGTTTCTAGTACCGGATGCTATCTAGTTAACATTTATAGTCTGCCTGCAGTGTTCCACTGACAAATCATATTTGAACAGAATCTGGCTGCATGCAGATAAAAACTCCACATGGAGAGGAAAAAATTACATTTTGCTCTTAGACAGCAACTGGCTACAATCTATGGATGATTTAGGGGTTTTTTTTTAATTGATTTGCAGTAATGAGCAAAGACTGACAGGATACTCATCAAAGATAGTGAATAACTGATCCATAAGCCAAGACTAAAGATTCTAACTACATCACATTGTCCACTATTCTCAGAGGCTTTCTAATCAGACTTCCCTGATTGCTTATGGGATGATTTTCAATGAAAAGAGAAGTTTCATTTCTATAAATAACAGCTTCATGATGATTAGTTTGACACTGACACATGTAAGCATAACACAGGCAGGACGGGTAGGATTTTCCCTCACCATGCTGACTGCTGCTGTATGGTTCTAGGTTTGAGGGATTGATCCATTCCTGAACCCTGAAGCCCATCTCCAGCGACAAAGCGTGGACTGTGGCAGTCTTTCCACAGCCTGACGGCCCCATCAACAGCAAAATACCACTCTGCAGATGATCATAGGAAGGCTCAAATATACAGTACATCTACATAGGAAGACTGACATTGATGACAGCAAAGCTTGCTTTTCCACTAAAGGTGAAAACTTTTTTCTTCTTCATAAGGGAGGATGGAGTATTGTTATTCCTAATACTAAAAGAAAAATCAGAACCAGAGCAGAGATTGCTTGAGCTTGGTTACTTCATTGAGTATGAGAATAAACTCAAGTTACCTTTGATGTATTGGTGTGAACTCTGATCCAGTTTTCAACTTCCTCAACCTTCTTCTTGTGGACAGCTAGTTCAGCCTACACAAATGCACATAATGTAGCATAAACTGCTCAACACAACAAGGTTCAATATTGATACTTTATCACAATTTTAACAAAAAATACAGGACGTAATCATTCGGCTTCCAGACAAATCAAAAGAACCTTCAACCTGCAATCACTGGTAATGAACACAAATATACAGTGGATTTAGGCTCAAGAATCCTGAATCGCTGTGTGGACACAAGCACACAGTCAAGATTCACAGTTTCACCTGTTTTGTGGCACCATTTTTCTTGGTTTACTCTATTTACTCCATTATCAATTATAAACACTATCCATAATAAAAATCATCACAGCATTTGTTCAGTGCAGTGGTGAGGTTAGCAAGTCACAATGTCTGTGTCAGAACTCTGGATTGAGTTGTTAATGACAGTTTTTGCATGAGCAGTAATGCAGAGAAAAAAGATTTTAATAAACCCCTTTTTTTTTAAATTTCATCCTTCTTCTCTGTACTTGAGCTGCTGTAATATGCAAATTTCCCCGCCGTGGGATCAATAAAGTTTTATCTAATCTTATCTTAAAATGGATGGATGGATGGTTAACTTGTCCAGCATTTGAAGTAAGGATGCTGAGCACATAAGGGAGCCACTTAGGCCCAGTCAAGTTACTGGACACAACTCATGGATACCAAAATAAACACTAACAGCAGTGATGATGACCTGTGAACGGGGTGAGTATTTGTCCACCCAGGGTTCATTCTGGTCCATCTGGGCTGACTCTTTCAGCAGGTAGGAGCTGCTGGCTTCTCCTTTCCTCTTCCTTGGCCTCTTTATTTCAGCCTTGGAGCATATTGTAGGATTGCCCTTTCTTCTTCCGGACAGAAAAGAATTTTTCTCTTTCAAATCAATAAAGGCTGGATCCACCCAGTGGTTTGCCTATTATATATGAAGAACAACAAAAATACATTACACAATAAGACAAAACATGATGCAAAATATTATAAAAGAAGACGTAGTGGCTGTGTGCTCAGTGGAGAGCTGGTACCTCAAATACAGTGGTGACTGAGAGAGAAGTAAATAAATGGCATTCCCAAATACATTAATACATTAAATGATACCTGATACAGTCATGTGACAAAAAGTTTTCACCAGACTCCATGCAGTCCTCTGAAAAACTAAGTACAACCTTACTTATTTTAATTTGCTGCACCTATTTCAAATTTTCATAGCAAACTATAAGTAAATGAGGGGTGGCTCAAGACTTTTGCACATTACTGTATTACATTTATTTAACAGAAATTAGGTTAAAATGCAGAAGCAGGGTGTGAAAACCTAAGTACAACCTTACTGCCTAGATAGGAATAAATATGGTAAGTAGCAGCCAAGTGACCACTTCTTTAAAAGCAGATTTGTCAGCTGGCTGGTAGGAAGCATTTTATTTTTATTGACTTTTTGACCATGTACAATATTATCATAAAACACTGCCATTTGATGCATTGTACCAGAGTTAGCTTAAAGCTAATTTGCATCTGCAGTCCCTTGGCAGGTTGCATGCAAAAGATCACAAAAATAAAATGTCACAAAAAAAGGAATTTAATATCTGTGTTAATGCAATGCTGCATTGAGGTACGTCACTGAGGTGTTAGGAGGTCAGGATTAAGTGTGTCTGATACTTTTGTTAAAGTGAAACCCCGGCACACTGCAGCACCTCCTGTTAGCCAGCTGACAGGCTGATGGAGCTCAGCCTCCTCTCCTTCCCTATCACAGCTTTAACAGCCTGCATGCAGATCTGAAAAGCTGCCTTCACATGCTGTCGTGCTCTGAATGTAAAATGTTTCTTTGCTTGACTTCAGTAATACGCAGCAGTGAGATCCATATTATCTCCACATTGCGAGAGCAGCCTTTTAAATTATGAAGGAATTTAAGTACTTTGGTACCACTGATTCTACAGAACCATGACTGAATTAATTTCTGCAAGCAACCAGCTAAACTATGGTCAGATTCAATTTTCTTACAGTGAAATTATGGAAAAAGCAGTGATGTTTAGGATAGATGTAGGCTTTTTTCAATTTCTGCTAAATGTGTTTTTTCAATGCGAGTCTTTTCCCATTTTGCTTAAATTCTGCTGAAATGCAATAATATTTGCAGTTGTGCAATTATTGTAATGGAACTTCTCTAATCATCAAATAAGAAAAGGGATCAAACAGCTGGCCTGTTGATACACACTTCACTGTTCAGATCCTAAAAGTTCCTGAATAAACTTTAGTTGGACAGCATCTGCTGACATTCAGAAAACTGAGTTTTGAATAATGAAATTCAGAAAAATGTAACTGCACTTTTTTTGTTCACATTGTCTTTGTTAGTCCAAAGAATCCACAACACAACACAATGTGGACGTGGGTTATGTAATGTAAATATTACTCCTGCAATAAAGATGCTGCTTCATGGCTCCTGTCTGCAGATAAGTTTGTGACCCCCGTGAACCTTTCAAATCCCTTATATACATATATATATACATATCAGTATTACTTACTCTGCTTTCAGCAGCTTTCACTCCCACAGAAAGTTTGTTCATCCTGAAAGGTGCGAGGTCGCAGCGGGGGCGGCAGCCTGAATGAGGATGCTGGATGGAGCTGAAACAGACGACAGGCACATAAACATCCAAACACAGGAGAACAGGGTGTTACGGTTTGGGGCATTTCATCTTTAACTTCTTTATCTCGTTATTGTGCCAGCACTTATGTTCCTGAGAGGGTGCAGCTGTTTGGCTAACTGCACTCTTTACATTCACGGAATAACTTCCAGCTCATGTTTACCTCCTGCGAACATTTGAGGCCAGACTTCGGTATTTCAGTACCTTCGTACTCTTGTCTGGGTACAATAAAAACTTATTCTAAAATCAAGCAGGGAGCAATCTTAGCGCTACCAAATGCTTCATGAAGCTACGGCAGCGCTGGGAACTACGTTCATAGCTGTCGCTAACTGACTGCTCATTGACGTAAAACTGCCGTGAAGCCTCGGCTCACGGCAGTAACGTTCGGGTTCCGCTTAGAGCTTCACACAGCAAAACGTCTAAAGTGTTTCATCCGCTGGACTTCCAGTTTTCCAGGTTTGTTTTTCAACTTTCGGCGTTAAGCGTCTGACTAGAGTGACATGAAGCAATAATAGCGCCATTCTGACTTTCAGCTGCTCATCATCCAGACACGTGTCGGCTGCTAGCAAGATGAAGACGAAGAAGCAGCCTAACATTCTGCTCACAGGTACGTCCATGTCCTCACCCTCACCTCCACCTCCTCACTGATTAGTCTGCAGGTTACGCCACTACATGTAAAACCGTCGTGAATCATTAAGGACTTAGCAGGTCTTCAGCTGGACCATGGTTAGTCAGTGGGATCTACTGTGAAGATGGATGGAAGAGCTGCAGTAATGATGATTATATGGTGTCTGTACTCTGGCGCCTGTCGGGGATGTTTCTTGTTAGATAGCCATGCTCCAACATGAACACAGACGGGTGACATGTTGAACCTGAATAAATGGGAGGGGATATGGCGTCTCTGTTATGGTATGGGGAGTGTTTTAATGCCATGTTTTGGGTTCACCTCCCCACGAGGGAAGAGCTCCACGAAGAAATCCAAAGGTATTGTGATTGAACCAAAGTATTTCTGTTCTCATGGGACTGGTGTCTTCCACGATGATAATACCTCCACATGTAGGGTACAAAGGCTCTCTAAATGGTCTGATGTGGATGAGAATGATGTGAATCATGTGCTGTGGCCTCCATTCACCAGATCTAAATCCACTTGCTCATCTATAGGAGATTTTGGAGCAGGGTGCTCCTCACCATGTTTTGGAAGAATGAAATTACTAGTAGAATTAATGCAAATAAACACAATGAAGGTGCTCTAGCAGCTGGTTTTTAATCTGTCACCTATTACATGCTTTTACTGTGTAAATAATACAGATGGATGAATGGAATAAAGTGACTACCGTTCCACCAGTAAAGACATGAGTAACCTGCTACACCTTTTATATACAGTTGTGGTCAGAGGTTTACATACAATCATCATTGGCATTGATGTCATGGTAATTTGGGTTTTTTAATGATTTCTTTGAACTGTTCTTTTTCCAGGGTGCAATCGTGGAACAACGTGCATCTTTAATAACATTTGAAAAAGCTTTAATTTATTTTTGGATTTTTGTTTGTTAGAAAATGTTTCTTCCACTGAAAACACTACGTCCAGATGAACAGAATCAACTTTCTGGAACTTGTGCTTGCATACAGTTGTTTAAACTGATAATCCTTGAATCTGCACATGTTTAAAAATGGCTTCAGGAGGCCTTGTTGACTTGCATAAATCTATTCCGTGGACTTTCCCATTGGATTGACTAGTACTAGAACAATGAGGGCTATGAAACAAATCCTTTTTATGCCAGCAAAGAGAAACGACCAGTTGTAGTAAATCACGAGGACTAATAAGAAGTTTATAGGCCTTGGTCTTGTCAAGTTAAGACATTGTAGAACTTTTAGCTCCACGTATTAAAAGATTTGATTGAACATATGTATAAATTTGAGCCTACATGTTGAATTTTGTACTAGAGAAAACTAAAATAAATTCAAAATTGTGCATTATACTTGTTTTTAAAGTCAGAATTTTTAAAGATATCACCCTGGAAAAAGAACAGTTCAGAGAAATCATTAAAAGCCCAAAATTACAATGACATTCTGACCGTGACTGTATCAGTAAAATAGCTGTAAGCTCAAGAGATGATTACAGTTAGCACATACCACTACATCAGCAGCATCATGACTTTATAGCCTTATCTGGCAGCAGAGACATATTCTGGAAGCAGTACATAGCAGGTGAAGTCATCTCCCAATAGCACCAGCATCAGCCTATTTCTTACTGCTGTTGAATTATTAAATGCCAGGTGGGTAGCTGAAGGACAAAATTCAGCATCTTTACTGCAGACTCAGTTGGATTGCTCATCACCAGCAGATAAATTCCTTCAGCTTTTTAAAATAGTGCAACTCTGAATGTATACTGTTTTGAATAAAATCTAATCTTAAGTCAAGTGTTAATCTTCTCTCCTACAGGGACCCCTGGAGTCGGAAAAACCACTTTAGGAAAGGAGCTGGCCCAGCGCACAGGTCTGACGTATGTTAATGTAGGAGACCTGGCCCAGGAAGGTAAAAGGAACTTTGGCAACTAATGGACACTAAAACTGAACGACCTGGCACTGAGCTTCCATAATAATGCTTATTCTCGTGCTGCTGTAGATGACTCTGCTCTAAATCTTGATCAAGGTTTTGAACAGGCTGAATTTGGACTCTGTAATATAAAATGCAGATATAGTTCAGAATTTAGACCATCTTTATATCCTGAATCTCTTTCCCTAGGACAACTATATGATGGCTATGATGAAGAGTACCAGTGCCCCATTTTGGATGAGGACAGGGTGGGTTAACCTCCATACTGGTCTGTAGTGCACAGAAAGATACAAATATCTGAGTCAAAGTTATTATATTTAACAAAAACGTAAACACTAATGGACTGGCATTTATATGGTGCATTTCTAGTTTTGCTGATCACTCAAAGTACTTTAGGCAACACAAACTTTACAACCAGGTATTTAAAAAATTTATTTATATATACATGTAATATGTTTTTACATTTTGTCTTTGTACGTTTGGTGAAATTTGGAGGTAGTTGGTGCATATGTTTATTAATATTGGGAAATCTACATGTGTCTGTCTTGTGTTTTTTTTATTGTTATTCGAAAGTTCTCAGTATCGTGTAGAGCTTCTTAAATCTTGATCTAGAGCAGGGGTGGGCAAACTTTTTGGCTCAGGGGCCACATTGACTTTTTGAAATTTGACAGACGGGGCCGGGGCCAGCACCAGATGCGTACATATCAAACATAAACATAAAAAAGGCATTGCAGTGTTAATACTTGCATTTACTTTCGTGGGAACAGTGTTGTTTTTGCCAGTGGATCGAAGTCTGGAGTTAGTTCTGCTGTGGCAATTCTCAGAATCCTCAACATCAGTCATAATGATATAATTTGGGCAATTCTACCAATCTTTGGCGGGCCGGATTAAAAAGACCAACGGGCCGGGTGTGGCCCACGGGCCACAGTTTGCCCACCCCTGATCTAGACAATACCATAATACAACAACTAATCTAAAGCTGAATATCTTTCAATGATAAAAACAAAACTTAAGTTAACAATGCCTCTGAAAATTAACTGCAACTAAATGGTATAAAAAACAAGATTTTAAACCAAATAGACATGAAAAATTATTTTAAAAAAAAAATACAGAGCAGGTCTGGAGATGCAGTCCCATCACCACGGCACCACTCTGGTCTTATTTCTGTTAGACTCACATTCCTGCTACCTCAGCCCCCCCACCCAGGCTGGCCCAACCCTACAGTTGCTTATCTAGAGAATCATGTGCCAGATTATATTATTGTTGATGATGATGATAATAATATTAGTTAAAGCTGCAAGCAGTGATGAGAGGGCCCTCGCACCCTGGCACACTTCAAGCTGTACTGTGGTCGAGCCATTGAGGGTCACGGGGTCACATTGATGTTTTAAACCCGGGAGGCTACTTCCTCTTGTAGTCGTTTTTTTTTTTTTTTTTTGTATAAAGCACTTTGAGTGCTTGAATAGAAAAGTGCTATATAAGAGCTAGTCTGTTTACTGGTCACTTGTTAGGGAACAAGGGTTTATGATACAAACTTAAACAGCATGTATGTGATTCAGGGCAGAATTGTATTAGGGAATAATATATATTTGTCTACCACTACTGACCATCGGTCAGATTTTCCTGAAATAAGGTTCCATGGAAAAGGACGGCTCTACAGCTCCCCATATCATATATACGGAAAACTAAAACTGTGATGGGTACTGCAGGGGCGGCACCGTGTTAGCCGATAAATATTCACATACAAGTAAATAAAGATGACACAGTGCAACAGCGTATTGTAGTGCTCACATTCTCTGCTGTTATATTTATTAAACATTTCTTTTGAGCAGGTGCATTCCCCCTTACAGAATTATCTTTATGTTCAGGATCAGTTTATGTTACAATTGGCTTAAATCCTCATATCAAATTCAAAGTCCATACTAAAATATATCTGTGTATAACACACGCTTTCTCATATTCTTTCTGAGTCATGTTTAACTCTGACATTCAGTATGAAACACAATCGCCATGGTCTATTTTACCAATGTTCACTTCATACCAAATTACAGTACTCACTACTCAGAGGACTCATAACATGAACTCAAAATACATAATCCATTTTACATTAAGGTTAACCCATAAACAAAAATCTTTCCATAAATACACATATTTGTAAAGGGGGAGAAAGTATGTGTTGCTACATCTGCACTAATCACAAAATGTGTCTTCTATGCTCACGTTGCTAGCAAGGCTAACAGACTAACACACTTTACACAATGAACTATTTGGCAAGATAAGAGAATAACATCTTAGAGAACATAACGTGATAATTCATCAGTTAATTCACCTTTTAGGAGTGCACATTCTTTCTAGCTGCAACTTGTCTCTGGTGCTGAGACGGACTCCAGTAATTCCCTGTGATGAACTCACAAAGAACAACTTCCGCTATGGAGTTCTGCTGTGGAGTGGAAGCATGGCAGCTCCTTCTTGCCTGCAGCCGGGTCTCTCTCAAACCACAAGGTGTAGAGCCATGACATTCGGCATATGTGTTCTTTACCCTTAAAAGATAACAGCAATGATAAACGGAGTGATTTAATAGGGCCTTTGCAATTTAGTGCCCTAACAATAATAATAATAATAATAACTGAATATAAATCAATCCATTTTCTTCCGTTTCTCTAATTCAGGGTCACGGGGGGGCTGGAGCCTATCCCAGCTGCCATAAGACAAGAGCCAGGGTACAGATCTCCAGTCTGTTGCAGGGCTAACACAGAGACACATACAGCCATTCACATTCACACCTATGGGCAATTTAAAATCACCAAGTAACCTAACCACTGCATGTCTTTGGACTGTGGGAGGAAGCCGGAGTATCCTGAGGGAACCCACTCAGACAAGGGGAGCACATGCAAACGCCACACCGAAATGTCATGTTTTGGCCAGGTCATGTTTGTAAATGAGAACTGGTTCTCAAACATTTTACCTGGTAAAATAAAGGTTTAAAAATAAAAAAAAATCCCGGACCTCCTTGCTGTGAGGCAACAGTGCTAACCACTACACGCCATGCTGAATATAAAAATCTTGATAATTTCCCAAAGCAAACTTTAATTTTTTGCCAGTCCACCACTCCACTTAAGTTTGATGAAACTCTGCTCTGTGTTTTTAGTAGAATTTTGCTGATAGCCAAGCAAGCCAACAAACAAGATGAAAATATTGACAGTACAGATAGAATTATGATGATCTTGGTCTTCTCCAGGTGGTGGATGAGCTGGATGAAAAGATGATTGAAGGTGGTGTGATCGTTGACTATCATGGCTGTGATCTGTTCCCTGAACGCTGGTTCAACATAGTTTTTGTTCTCCGGACAGACAACACCCAGCTGTACACTCGCCTAGAGGGCAGGTAACTACAGCTTAATTTTTCATACATATTTAATCACAGTTAATTTGTGCCAGTAGACATTCAAGTTACTGCCAATATTTTCACAGGTTTTGGTATATTAAAAATCTTGTTTAGCACCTAAAATAAGAAAATGTGTATAAAGGTATTAGGGATATATGTCTTTGTGAGTGATATGTAACTCTAATGCTGGTGATTTTCTCATACTACACCTCAAAAATTTGAGGACACTTAGACTTGCCCGTGTGTGTGTGTCAGGGGGTATATTGATGTGAAAAGCAATAGATATATCTAAAATTTTGATAATTTTCAGTTCACTTGAATTCAGTTTTACTTAATTAGTGCCAAATCACAACAAGTTGCTTCAAGCTTTATATTATAAGGTAAAGACCCTACAGTACTCAAGAGAAAACCCAACAATCAGACAACCCCCCTATGAGCAAGCACTTGGTGAAAGTGGGAAGGAAAAACTCCCTTTAACAGGAAGAACCCTCCGGCAGAACCAATCATAGGGAGGGGCAGCCATCTGCTGTGACTGGTTGGGGGTGAGCGGTGGGAAATACCAATGAAATCATTCATGATAATGAATTTATTTGATAGTATTTTATTACAGAGATTAGAGCATGCCATAGGTATTAAAGGTACTGCGCTGCAGTGGTTTGAACCATATTTATCTAATAGACTCCAATTTGTTCATGTAAATGGGGAGTCTTCTTCACACACCAAGGTTAATTATGGGGTTCCACAGGGTTCTGTGCTAGGACCAGTTCTCCATCGATCCGTTTTCTTCCGCTTATCCAGGGCTGGGTTGCTGGAGCAGCAGCCTAAGCGGAGAAGACCGGACGTCTCTCCCCCAGTCACTTCCTCCAGCTCATTGGGATGGACACCGAGGCATTCCCAGCCCGATGGCGCAGGGAAGCAACCCTCGTGTCCACTGATGAAAACTCAGACACGCAAGCAGCAAACTGAGGGGATACAAGTATGCCCACCTCAGCTCACTTCTAGGCTGGATTACTGTAGTTCATTATTATCAGGCTGCCCTAAAAACTCCCTGAAAAGCCTTCAGCTGATCCAAAATGCTGCAGCTAGAGTACTGACGTGGACTTGAAAGAGAGAGCATATTTCTCCCATATTGGCTTCTCTTCATTGGTTTCAGTATAGTACCGTATCACCCCAATAGAGCACTTCGCTCTCAGACTGCTGTGAGCCTTCAGCTTTCATTCCTCTCTTGTGTGGAACCAGCTCCCAGTTTGGATTTGGGAGACTGATCGGATGACCCTGAATCCAAGCTGCAATAGGGCTAGGCTACTGGAGGGTCCCCATGATGCGTTTTCTCTTCTTCACTCACCTCTTTTCACTCTCTCTGTGTTTATACACCACTCTGCATTTAGTTTTTGAGTGTTGAGGGTCAAAGGTCAGTGCCACTGTGACCTTCAAAAACACATTTTAACATTTTACACAGATGTCTTGTTTTACTTTGCTCACTTTGCATTGAGGATGATATCACAAACAGGACTTTTTGACCAAACAGAGGACTGGCTGTGTTGTCATTTGTACAGCAGTTTTGTTCAGGAATCATTCAATTCAGTTCAGTTTTGTTTATATAGCACCAAATCACAAGAAACAGTCGCCTCAAGGCAACTTATTACTCTGCATCAAAACAACAAACTGCAGCTCCAAGCTAACTCTTGACTGTCCAGGCAACTTCTGCATGCAATTTGCTCGAAGAGTAGAGCTATCATTGCTTGTGTTGAAATTTAGCTCTAAGGTAGGCAGCACAATCATTCACCACATCTGGAGAATGATTGTGAACACTTGGAATGGCTCCAGAAATAGTGAGTTTCTTAAAATGTGTCTGTTTATCTTTCCGTCAGAATGCTGTTAAAATTAGAACGAGTGTACCCTATTGTGTTATTGAGTGGTAAGTCATAGGTTTAACTATATTATTAGAAATAAATATAAGCAAAGTTGTCCTTGTCTTCTGTGTGACTGAAAGGGGCTACACAGGAAAAAAGCTGCAGGACAATGTGCAGTGTGAGATCTTCCAGACCATCTACGAGGAGGCCATGGATGCCTACAGTAAGGAGATTGTCCACCAACTACCCAGCAATACTCCTGAGGACCTAGAGCACAACCTGGAGCAGATAGTGCAATGGACTGAACAGTGGATGAAGGACCATAACTAGGATGGGACTTCAACAAAAGTTGACAATTAAAACCTGAATCATACTTGTTTTTGAATGTGCATTTATTGTCATACAGTACTATGCAAAAGTCTTGAACAACCCTTTATGTCTTAATATTTTTCTTCCAAAGATCCAGACTTTCTTGGAATTGGTCTTGAGTGATAGTTCTCCAGCTTTCTGAAGGTCTTTCAAAGTGTTGGACAGTGGCTGCTTTTTTACTCATTTTCAGTCGAGTCCTTGTACCATTTTGAAAGGAATGTTTTTTGTTTGTTTGTTAACTCTTTAGCACTGTTCTATGAATCATTCAAGCATAAAAATGTACCGAACTCAAAGAATGAACCAGTGTTGTGTCTACAAAAAATATCTATAACAGACAACATAGCGAAGAACCAATTTTGAATTCTATCTTTGGGCACTTGACTAGCCATTTGTCACAAAAGCACACAATTTGCTATAATTTCTTTAGTTGACTCTATGAAAAATGCCAAATATAACAGTTTGACAAGCATAAAATAGTATTTTTCCACCATCAAGGTGATTCCCAAAGAGCTATTGGCCAAAAACTTGACATGTCTCAGCATGGTGTGCAGTATGTCCTTAACAAATGTTATAAAAGTAGAGAAATTGAAAACAAAAGACAAAGAATCAGGCCTAAAAAAATATGTACAGCAGAAGAACAGCATCTGAAAGTCATCATGACCTTAAGAAAAGAAAAGACCTGATGCAGGACCTGAGAGATGCTTCTGGCTCTTCAGTTGATCCATCTACTGTTAGCAAAGCCCCTTCAGAAATGGTCTCAGTGGAATGGTGGCTGTCAAGAAGACACGCTTAAGAAGGTAAACGGGGAAAAGGCTAAGGTATGCCAAATTACACCAATTTTCCACTAATGGAAATGCCTGCAAACCGTCCAGAGTCGAGTCGAGCCGCGCTGTATAGGTACTAATGGAAACGCAGCATTACACCTCAGACAAGGCTGGCTTCTGCGGTCTGATCTCACTGAAGAGCTGCAGCACAAATTGCTGGAAGCTGTAATTGTTGCCTATGACAAGTCTCAGTAGTAGGTGCAGTCCAGTCAGAGTGCACATGCTGATCCCTGTTCACCACCCAAGAAAAACTACAGTGGACATTTGAACATGAGAAATGAACAGTTCAGTAGTGGAAGAAGGCAGAAAGGACTGATGTTACTTTTTCCATCATGTGAATGGCCGGGTGTATATTGGACCAAGTTGTTTACCTGGAGTGGAGATAGCAGCAGGATGCATTATGGGAATACAGCAAGCCAGTGGGCAATGTTGTGCTGGGAAACCTTGAGTCTGAGTATTCATGGGCCTCGTACTTGCCACCTACCCAAACGGCTTGATGGAGATGGCATATCAAGTCTGAACATCTCTGGGTTGTTCAGTCTGTGGAACCTAGACCAGCTACCATGATGTGATGCTAGCATCTTAGTTCCTGATCCCACAAGGAGTCCTTCAGAGGTGTTGTGGAGCACATGGCTCAACAGATGAGGGAGGTCCCAAAAATATTTGATATGATTAAACAAAACAAAAAACTTTTGCATCTTATTAAGTGAATAATGGCATTTACCGATTTGATTGGTTACACCCATTACAATTTTTAATATTGTCTTTTTAAAATTCATATTTCACAGTAGTTTGGATGGTGTAAAGACTGGTATTACAGTCCGCTGTGGTTTTGTTTTTTCATTTCTGGAGTTTTGACCCCTTTAATGGAGGCCTATTTAAAGCTGTATAGTAAATCTAACAGCGTGCTCACAGGTTTAAAGGGCAAATTGTTGTTTGTTATGAAATATATACTTTTTTACATGATGTTTAAATGGAAAGATATTTTGACACATGAATTAATGCATTGTTTTCTTTCGTTCGAAGTGCTTGTTTTACATTCCCAGACGTAACTCCAACCCACATTTATGTCTTGCCAGTGTTGCCAAATTAGCGACTTTGTCACCTTAAATACCCCCCCCCTAAAAAAAATCGACTACTGAAAAATCTAGCGACTTTTTCTAGTGTTGTGCCAAAAAGTGATTGTCTGCCATAAAGTGATTCCAATGTTTCTATGTTTTTTTATGTGTAATGTCTTTGCTTATATTGGTAAATAGTGTGCAGTCAACATGATTTATGAAGGGCTTTTATATAAAATGAAGAAATAACCTGTTTTGCAGGAATCTTTAGGAGTCTGTGGTATTGTACCTGCATTGTAATCAATGCTGTGCTTTTTGGACACCTAAAATATCTTTATAGAACTGTGATGGTATATTTGTTGTGATTTCTGCAGCCTTCTTGGCCAGATTTCTGTTTAAAAAGACATTTTTAATGTCAGTGACAGTTTTTACCTTGATAAAATCAAAAGTCACTGCCAAAAACTGATTGCAGGTTCTACCTTGTGACAGAAATGTTGTTTCTTGCTCAAAATGACCTGATATCATTCATGAGAGAGATGTTTGACACATGTTTCACAGATTATAGGTCAACAAGTCGGGAGCTGTCTGGAGCGCCTCCCCCGCCCCAAATTTTACAGAGTGGGATGGAAATATGTTTCTTCACTGTGGTAGTCGCACTAAAATAAAAAACAACTGATCATATGCAGTTTTTTGAGTTTTAATTTTATTTCATAAAGTTCATTTGTAGTTCTAAACATATTCAGAGTGTATTTTTTTACCCCGTTTTTGTCTCCAACGATGTTATTCCTGTCCTCCAGCCTCCATTACAACCACATACCAGTGACAATTATGTAAATTATGTGATTACGTCATCTAGCGAATTTTAGGGCAGCCAATGGCGACTTTTCTTACTGACGAGTTGGCACCGCTGTGTCTTGCTAGTCGGAAGTACAGTTTATTTTCGCAGTGCTTCTGGGGCTTCGGACGTACATGGGCAGCTGTATGAAATACAATGGGTAAGACTGAGCTTTGTTGCAGTGATAAAATAAGAAAGTGTTCTTGTCCTCGGAGCCACAGAGCGAGGCGGCTGTGTGTGTGTGTCACCAGAGCGGACACTAAGCCGGCAAATTCCGATGACGTCTTGAAATGTTTGCGTTGCTGTTGTTGGCACGTTTGGTTAAGTGCACAGTCTCAGTGACCAGCGCAGAGGTACTGGTCTCTGAGACGGGTTTGGGAAGAGCTGTTGATGTTTGCAGTATTTTGTCCTCCGTCTTAGTATTTGATGGTGTTTTAAAATACTTTGTTTACAATGGATACTAATACAGATCATGCCAGCTGAGCAGCCACTTGGCTGGATTTCCCTCAGGGGATCAGCAATGGTTGTCTTGTTAATAGGTGTGTTCCAGTGCTCATTACTGTTGTGTCCCTTCGTGTGCCGTAGATATTGTCCCAGTCATGCCCATCACTTAAATTAAATTCTGGAATCTGATGTTTCTCTCTTAAACCGGGATTACTGGGGATTTATGCTTCAATGGAAAATGAACGTAATTGGAAACCCCTCTGAACCCTAACTACACGCAGCCAGCAGGGATTCTGATTGGCCTGCTCAGCACTGTAGGTTCCGCCGATCCATTTTCAGCAACAGTTTTTGAATTTGTCAGCAAGAGAATAACAATCATCGTCTCACTATAACAAATAATAATTATAGCATCACTATAAGGACTCGCGGTAAATTCCTGAGGGAGCTTGCTGAAACTATGGATGTGAGGGACTAAAGAAAGAAGTGGAAAAACCAGAGGGTGTCCTGGTCCTGGGCCGTTGGCCCAGTGCTTTTGTGTTTCCTTGTGTTTGTTGTTTAGCTTCCCTCTATGTGCCAGTCTCCCTATGTGTCAAGTCTGCATGTACCATGTTTAGTTACTTCCTGTTTTATTGTGACAGTCTCGTGTTCCATGTACTTAGTGTTTAGTTTTGCTTCCCCTGGTCTCCTCTCTGAAATTATGTTCAGCTGTGATCCCACCTGTTGTCACTTCCCTCATTAGTCCTTGTGTATTTGTCTGCTTTTGTCTTTGTCCTTTGCCGCGTCTGTGCGGCCACGAATGTCGGCTTACCTGCTGTGTATGGAGCTATTATTTTAGCAAAACATTTGTGTGTCCGTATTCCGATCCGTGTCACTAATCAGATTTGTAAAGGTGCAAATAAAGCTGCAGTGCAGATATTAATGGTCGAAAAGTCCTAACGTTTTGCTCGAGTCACTGAAAACACACAGAAGTCATCAGTTAAGTCACCCTGCTTTTCAGCTGGCTCTCCTTACACATGTGACTTTTGCTACACTTCTACCGCATGCATAAAGTATGCATGTACAAGACGCGACTTTCATATATTTTTTATTAATGAGGGTAAAAACTATCATTGACATTAAAAATATTTTAATGTCAGTGATTTTATTATTTTATCATTTCCCCCTGAGAGATCTGGCCAAGAGGGATGCAGAAATTGTAACAAATATAATATTATAGTTCTATAAAGAGTGGCCAAAAAGGACTGGATTGATTATAATGTAGATACAATAATGCAGATTCATAAATATATTTGCAAAACAAGAAATTTCTTCTTTTATATATAAACCCTTCATAAATTCTGTGCACCACAATCTATTTACCAATATAAGCAAATCTAAAACATTAAAAAAAAAATCGGAAATCATTTTTTAGTCCTGGCTTTGGCACCAAGGGGGACATGTCTCACACACACACCCACACACACACACACACACCGGACATCCTTTAGCGACTTCTAGTGGCTTTTGAGACAGCCGACAGCGAGTTCTTACACAAGAGTTGGCAGCAGTGCCGGCCACCAGTCACCAGATTATGTATAAATATACAGGATAGATAGAAACATGCCAGGAACGTGTAAAAATTAATGTACATACCTTCTGATTAAAATTCATCATCGTTTTCTGTGGTTTACAGCGTACGGTTTCTATTTTTAGAACGATCTTTCTTCTTCCTTGTTCCACTTCTCCGGCGACTTTGGTTGCTGTCCACACCTGCTGCACCGCACTCATAGCTTGTCCGGTCCAATCTCGTCAGAGGCTTTTTGTGAATCGATGATATCCTATTTTAGAGTATTCAATTAGGCCTTTGAACTGATCCACCAGACCAGGGGCCATATTGCTGCAGACCACGCAATGGTGTAGTGGTGTACAAGTGAATGAGAGTGGATGCCTCGGGCATTGGTGGTCAGGTAGCAATGCTCAAATTACATAGTTCTTACATTTTCTAACTATTGAATGATCCCTTAAGTATATTTAATCTTATTCTCAATTCCTTGTTGCTTAAGTTTAGTTCCTCCCTCAGTGTTTCTCCCTTCTATGTCATCTCCTGTATTAAAGTTATTCATGTGTCTGTTTTTCCCGTTTAATTTTCGCACTTCCTGTTTTATTTTATAATCTGATTGTTCCCTGTGCTTTTTCCTTTACTTTTTGCTTCCTTTGTCTCATCTCCTGCGATTTAGTTCTCGTGCTCATCAGCTGTCTCACCCATCCAAATCGTTCAGTTCAGGTGTTCCAACCACTTGTATAAAGCCAAGCACCTAGGCATGCAGACTGCTTCTACAAAAATTTGTGAAAGAATGGGTCGCTCTCAGGCGCTCAGCGAATTCCAGCGTGGTACTGTGATAGGATCCCCCCTGTGCAAAAAATCCAGTTGTGAAATTTCCTCGCTACTAAATGTCCCACAGTCAACTGTTAGTGCTATTATAACAAAGTGTTATCCTGAGGCGCATAGTGTGCAGAGGTCACCAACTTTCTGCAGTCAGTCGCTACAGACCTCTAAACTTCATGTGGCCTTCAGATTAGCTCAAGAACAGTGCGTAGAGTGTTTTGTGGAATAGGGTTCTGTAGCCGAGCAGCTGCATCCAAGCCTTATATTAGGGCTGCTTAATTTTTGGAATAAATTATAATCATTTATTTAACACGATTACTCTTTGACTTTGTAAAGACACTGCATGTATTGCACTTAAAGAACAGTGAATACCTTGAAATCTAGTGCATGACAATCTCTTGAAAAAAAGTTAATACTAAATTAAAAATAAGACTGATTAGCATGGTGGCGTGACCCTGACAAGGGTAAGTGGAAGAGAATGGATGAATGATAGATAAAAATAAGATACAGAATATATAAATAAAATATAAAAAAATATATAAATACATTACAACATATATACATTATTATAAATAAAACACAAATAATAAATAGATAAATAAATAGCTAATAGACCAAAAATATTTATTCGCATTTTAATACACTGCTACAAAATACAGAAAGATTTTGTATATGTATGCAAAATTTATATTCAATTCATTTCAGTCAGGCAGGCCCATTATAGCTCAGAGCCAACAAAAAAATGTTCAGCTTCATACTAAATCCAAATTATTCAAGCCAACGCAGCAGATACTGGTTATACTGGCACGGCCGCGGTGTTTGAACTTCAGGTGGTTGAACAGATTGATTGTGTTGCCGGATGGTGCAGATACCACCGTGTAACAAATCTCTTAACAGGTGTTAATTACCGTGTCCTGGTGTTTTTATATGTGGTGCCGGCCGATAGAAACAAAAAAAAAAAAAGGGACTTTTTCCCCTCCAGGGCCCTTGCTCTTTGGGGTCAGTTTTTTTTGGGTGCAAACATATTTGTTGCTCTAGTTTTTCCACTTCCTTGATAATTCCCTCACACCCATTCCGAAACTTTCAGCAATCTCTCTCCAGGAATTTGCTGACATTTGTGAGTCCTTATACTGATGTTATGATGATTATTCCTTATATTGAGACAATGATTGTTCTTCTCTCACTGATAAATTTAAAAACTGCAGTGTCGGTGTAGCTGGAAATGCATGGGAGGAATTGACCATGATGAATAGGCCAATTACAATCATTGTGAGCTGCGTCGACCTGACGTGTAGTTAAATTTTTGCGAGAGGTGTACCTCAAGTCCCACTTGGTAATTAATGGTCATTAACACATAATGCACTTGCAGAAGTGCCAGCAACGTCACTGGCCACTTAAGTAGGTTGTGTAGTAGGCTCCGCAAAGACTCAACCCTGTAGTATAAATCAGGGCTAAGCATGTACTTGCAGAGTGTAATGTGACAAAAAATTTAAATAATAGTTTTTTGTTGATTATGCTGTTTTTGTGATTGTTTGGAGCCGAAAGTAGAATTGGATTGGTTGCACAACCCTACCTTACATCACCAAGCACAGTTCAAAGTGTTGGATGCACTGGACTTGAGAGCAGTGGAGACTTGTTCTCTGGAGTGACATATCACACTTCTCTGTCTGATAATCTGATGGATGAGTGGGTTTGGCAGTTGCCTGGAGAACAGTACCTGTCTGACTGTATTGTCTAAAGTTTGGTGGAGGGGGCATTATTTTATGGGGTTGTCTTTCAGGATTTGGGCTCAGCCCCTTAGATCCAGTGAAAGGAATACTTAAGCATACGAAGACATTTTGGACAATTTTATGGGACAGTTTGGGGATGACCCCTTCCCGTTCCAACATGACTGCACACCAGTGCACAAAGCAAGGTCCATAAAGACATGGATGAGTGAGTTTGGTGTGGAAGAACTTGAGTGGTCTGCACAGAGTCCTGACCTCAACCCAATTGAACACCTTTTGGGATGAATTAGAGCAGAAACTGTGAGCCAGGTCTTCTCATCCAACATCAGTGTCTGACCTCACAAATGTGCTTCTTGAAGTCCCATCAAACTACTGGCTAAGCAGGGGAGCAAACCACCAGCTATCGGTAGAGCACTCACTCGAGACTGTAAGGCCAGACTGACCAACATGAGCACCACCTGGGTTGATTACAAGAAAGCCTATGACTCAGTCCTGCACACATTGATCCTGGAATGTCTAGAACTGTACAAGATCAACAGGACTCAACGGGAATGTTGAGAATGACCCTAGAGGCCAACTTCAAGCTAATTGCACAAGTCACCATCAAGTGCGGGATTTATCAAGGAGATCCTCCGTTCCCCCCTGCTGTTCTGTATAGGCCTGAATCCCCATCAGCCAGATCATTAACAAGACTGGCTATGGATACCAACTATGGAATGGAGCAAACATCAGCCACCTCCTCTACATTGATGAAATCAAACTGTATGCCAGGAGTGACTGAGATATCGATTCACTGATCCACAGTACTAGGATCTACAGCAATGACATTGGAATGTCATTCAGACTGGAGAAGTGTCAGAACCACTATCCTTCAACAAACAACAAAGATCCATGAGTACATTAGGAAGATGGCCACAAAGGATCATGTTAGTGAGTACCTCAGGCAGCAGAAACTTGAGAAAGAAGAGGAACAAGAGCTGGAACCATCATGGAAAGACAGACCCCTGCATGGCATGTACCACTGGCAAATAAAAGAAGTGGCTGATAGAGAAAAATCCCATCAATGGTTGGACAAAGCTGGGTTGAAGGATAGCAAATAGGAACTAATCATGGCAGCACAGGAACAAGCTCTAAGTACAAGATTGATAGAGGCTGGGATCTACCACACAAGCAAGACCCCAGGTGCAGGCTGTGAAGAGATGTCCCTGAGACAATCCAGCACATAACAGCAGGGTGCAAGATGCTAGCAGGCAGGGCTTACATACAACACCAGAACCAAGTGGCTGGCATAGTATACAGGAACATCTGTGGTGAGTATGACCTGGATGTTTCAAGGTCAAAACAAGATACACCCCTACGGGTGGTAGAGAATGACTGTGGGACTTCCAGATACAAACAAACTTGTAATGGCTAATTAACCGAACATAGTGGTAGTGACCAAGAAGAGGAAGAAAGCTGTAGTGATAAACGTTGCAATACCAAGTGATGGCAACATCAAGAAGAAGGACTACGAGAACCTTGATTAAATACCAAGGGCTTAGAGAAGGGTTAGAGAGGATGTGGAAGGTGAAGGCAACAGTGGTCCCCATGGTAATGATAACACTCGGAGCAGTGATCCCCAGACTGGGAGAGTGGCTCAAGCAGATTCTAGAATGGTGGGAATTGGGAACTGTTGGAATGCTATTACAGGAAGAGGATGTGGGACTTTTGGACTCTTTGACACCCAGCATCCAGACTGACACAAAAAGCAACTGCTCTCGCAACTTGAGATTGATGAGGCACAACACACAAACATAAAATCTGAGTAGAAAAAAATAATTTTTAAATATTTTTGTTATTGTGAAAAATAAAATACAAATATAATTTTTAATAACTTAAATACAAACCTAGCAAATAAAGTTATATACAACTATGTACTAGGGATGTTCCTGGCGACTAATTTAATAGTCGACTAAACAAGGGGGAAAAAATTGGACTAACCGACTAGTTTAAAACTAAGAAACATTCCAATATAAAATTAATATTTTTTGCCTGTTTAATGGACAATGTCAAAAACTGTCTAAACAAAGGCATTTGAAACCATTAATGGCGTTCTTCTATGATGAATCACACTTTAAATGCTGCTTATCTGTGCGGCACTGTGATTCCCGCATTATGAACACTGCACGTTACACTTCAAACAACGAAGAATATGAAAATGATGTTCACGCATCATTGAACATTAGACAATAACATCCAAAACAGGCGTTCTCAATGTTGCTCGTTGCTCTATAGTTCATTCGAAAGCGTCAAAACAATACAAACAAACATTCGTTCATTTTTTTTTCCTCCTATCCGGGGCGGCATCAATGGAGCCCAGACCTCCCTCTCGCCCAGCCTCCTCCAAGCTTACCCCTGATTCAGGCTTCAGCTGCTACGACGTACGTGGCCAATGTTGCTGCGTTTATACCTGTGCAGGTTACCTTTTGTTCATGTCCTGGTGTTTTACATGACAGAAACATAAAATGCTGGCTTTTTTTTCCCCTCCTGGGTCCTACTCTCAGTGTTTTTAAGGCGCAAACACATTTGTCCCGCTAGTTTTCTCGCTTCTTTGTACAAACCGGAAATGCAGGGAAGGAAGGGTGTTTCTTTGGAGGTGCGCTTACGTCATGGCATTTTTCTATAATGATGTAAGGACTGCAGCTCCATCTGGTTGCAGATGGCTGCATAACATTTAGGACAAACATTTGCCAGCACTGGGTTTACTGAAACCTTAATAATTAGGCTAACCAACTAGTACATCTGGTACCGACTAGTAACAGTAGCGACGACTAGTCGGCTAGTCGAGTAATCGCACACATCCCTACTGTGTACATTTAAATGCAGTTGTTAACTCAGTCGTTTATGTACAACTATTTACAGAACAATCAGGTGTCACAATAAGATGTCACTCAAACAGCTCCTGTCCACCACAGAGGGAGGGGCCCATCACAGCAATACGCTGAACGAAGTAGATGGACACAGC
>JAMQGT020001829.1:0-19886 GCA_024447675.2 Pterophyllum scalare
CATCAGTCATTTGGGACAACATTGGATCATTCAGAGATCCTCACTGAACTTCTGGAGTGAGTTTGCTGCACTGAAAGTAAAGGGGCCGAATAATATTGCACGCCCCACTTTTCAGTTTTTTATTTGTTAAAAAAGTTTGACACATCCAATAAATTTCATTCCACTTCACGATTGTGTCCCACTTGTTGATTCTTCACAAAAAATTCAAATTTTATATCTTTATGTTTGAAGCCTGAAATGTGGCAAAGGGTTGAAAAGTTCAAGGGGGCCGAATACTTTCGCAAGGCATTGTATATGTCATCCAGTAAGATCTGGCTGAGTGATGCCTTTCCCAAGTTTACTTTACTTCCATTTTTCTGTTTACTTTTGAACTGATAATAAGCATAAAACACTTTATTACATTAAAGTGAGACCAGGAAGACTCACAGTATGCAGAGGATGGACGCTGAGTGCTGCATCTTCATGCTGTTTTTACGGTTGCGGATGTTGTCTGAGGACTGGTACACATGGATGCTAACAAAGGCAGGAATGTAAGAAATTAGAGGATAAAAGCAGTTCATCAACAAGCAATCAAGACAATCTATTAAACCACTTTCTAAACCAGATAACTTGATTATGCATGTGCTGTAATTCCACACACCATCCATCCTCCGTGCCCAGCCACACAGAGCTCTGGTAGGCCTCTGGGTCAATACTGAGAAGATCCTCCAGACTCGCCCGGGTGAAAGACCCTCGAGAGGATCGCCGCATGGCGCGACCATCCATTGGACTCTCTGTGTGAACACGGCTTACGCCACCGACACCCAACATCCCTTGAGCACCATATGAGCTTGTCACCGGGAACTCTTGCTCCTCCTCACTGCTAGTGGTCTCTGTAGCCATGTCCTTGGAGCCTGGACCCTCGTCATCTTTGAAGGAAGATGACAAAGTGTTTGAGGGACTGGTAGAGACAGTGCAGGTGTAAATAAAGTAAGTGTGTGTGTGTGTGTCTAAAGTGTTTACTCACTGCCATAACTGGATGATATGGTGGAGTGACTGGCCTGACTCTGTAGAGTTGAAGATGGACTGGGGGAATCTTCGTCGTCTGTATCGTCGCTGTCAAATGGAACAAGCTCCGCCCCCGGTCCTGGACACAATCAGTGCATTTCACAAATGACTGAATATGAGACCGTACATAATTTAGAAAGACCCTAAACTCACCTGTGGGTTGCTCAGTCAACTCTAGAGTTGAATGAGAAATGGATATGTGAAGTTGCTGCTGGGTGTGACCAGGTGCTGCAGAGGTAGGGGCAAGGGCAGGCTCTGATCCACGCTCCCTGAGAGGTCAAGAGTGATTAATTAGGATGAAGACAGGACCAGACCGTGGCTGTGGTTAGATGCATTAATTTTATTTGGCTGAGATTAAAAATTTTGTGTCAACTGGGGTATCGAGGATTTAGTATTGTCTGGCATTTAAATGAGTTTAATGGAGCGGTGTGACACCCATGTTCTACTCATATGAGCTTTTAATGCACATACAGTATTGTGCAAAAGTCCTGGAAAATGGGGAGTACATGCACAATCGCACAAACAATATGGAAATTATAGTATATAAGATAAAAACAGAGCTTGTAAAATTCTGACAAGCTTGAAAGTCAATATTTGGTGTGAACACCTTTATTCTTCAACACAGCCTAATTTCTTTAAGCAGTCTTCAGGAATAGTTTCCCAGGCTTCCTGAAGGACATTCAAAGCCCTACTTTGGGTGTTGGCTGCCTTGTATCCTGTTCTCTGTCAAGATGATCCCACATTGCTTCAGTAACTTTGAGGTCCCAGCTCTGGGTAGGCCAATCGATGAAAGACTAACTAACAAGGCAGCTCATTCGCTTTGTCTTGAAAATCTTTTCCTTAAAAATGTAATGTTTTTCGGGGTCAACTTGAAAGGAAACCAGACACGAAATGTAAAAGTGAGATCAGGTGTCAAAGGTGACACGATATTTGGATGCAAACTATAATGTGATATTTAGAATCCACATATTCCAGTATCATTTCCCAAATGTTGCTAATACAAACAAAAAAGCAGTAGAACTTTATATATAGTTTTAAAGATAAAAGATGACATTTTAAAGCTTTATAGAGTACTTTTTATATGTTGACACTTGTAAGAATCGTAGTTTCAACCTATAAATCATGAAGTTGACCTTGAAGGCCTTGGTGAATGTAAGGCAAATTTAATTGTTAACATGACCCCCACTCAACACCCCAACAAAGTGTAATCAGAATTCATCCAAAACCTTTCGAGCTATTGTGTTTACAGACAGAATGACACACAAACACTACCAAAAACCATAATTTTCTTTGGCAGAGTTAAAAAATGAATCTGTTGCCAACCTGACACTTTCCAGATGGTATTGCATGGTGGATCAAAACCTGATGGTACTTTTCAGAGTTCATAATTCCATCAATTTTGGCAAGATCCCCAACACCATTGGTCTGAAATGCAGCCCCCCAACCATGACAGAGCCTCCATTATGTTTTACTACAGTGAGTGGCTGTAGACACGACATGTTGTACCGCTAGCCTCCTGATTTTAACCAAAAATTTGAAATTTGGATTCATAACTCCATAACTTGTCCAGTTTTTTCTAATTTTTTTAAGGACACCCTGCATCATTATGCCGAGGTACACCAAGTTTTCAGCAAATAGCCAAAAATCACTTCTTTGTGAATCACCTCGTTGGTGCAAAATTACTATTTTGTGCCTGTCAATTGGTGTTATCTTTCACATTTTTAAAATTTAATTTAGATTTAACTAAAGAAATGGGAACAGCAAACATAAATTGTTTTTGTTTAGTTTTTTTTTTTTGTGACAGGCTGCTAGTAACAAAGTGCTTGAAAATACAATTTAAAATTGCTTCTTTGTTAAATTACCCGTTGTGTGTAGAAAGAACACTGGTTCATCTCTTGAGTTAGTTACGTTTTATTTTTTTTGCTTGAATGATTCATAGGTCAGTGTTAAGTGGCTTAACAAAAAAAAAAAAAACATTCCTCTGAAAATAGTCAGGTACAAACAAGACCTTCAGAAAGCCTGAAGAACTATTGCTCAGGGCCACTTTTTAAAAAAATGACAAGTCTGACTCCTTGGAGGCAAACTATAAAGAAATCAGGGGTGACTCAAGACTTTTGCACACTACTGTAGCCAGACAGACATTCAAGTATTTCCATATTTTGTGCTCAAAATATGAAGCTCATGTTCCACAAGGTGATCAAATGAAGATTTAAGGAATTACTATCTGCTCATTTCCCAGCAATGAAATCTTTACCGTTATAGTTAATATAATATGAACTATTGATAACTTATTATTACAAACTAACACTATACGACCATTAGCATGGTTTATATGGTTAAAAAAAATTTCTTCCATGAAGAACAGAATAATACTGGAACAAAACTGAATAGCCTTCTTTCATTTTTCATTAAAGACCTTCAACACAGCAGATCCTTTTACCTTATCGGGTCATTGCATTATGTATTACAGCTCACTGGCCTGGATACTTGATGAAACTGAGCCACTTTAAAAGAAATTTTTAACTAAAGTTTTTTCCTACCTACTCTGGACTGCCTTCGGTGTCTTTTTCCCAAAGTGCATATTTGCCAACAAAGTTATTTTAGTCTTTAAATTTACGCCTATACAATGACTTCTGCAAGCATGAAAATCACAGTAATCATTCTTGCTGCATATATTCAGGTACTTTTTACAGTCTACTTGCAATTTTTGGCAGATATGACAATGACTATGACTATTATGACTAGCACACTTAATGGAAGAATAAAAACATGTGAGTTTTAAATACAGTTTGATTTCAAGGCTTCATAAATACCTGGAACCTTTGTTCAATCAAAGTTAACTTCTACCTGTGCAGTCATCCGTGTGCGTGCGTGTGTGTGTGTGTGTACTGACCTTCCCTTAAGTCCTGGTACTGCAGCAATGCAGATAATCCTCGCTGAGCAGACAGCGATACACGCCTCAACTGTGGGCTCATCTTTGATGTTCAACAGACAAACCTACAAAGGAAACATCAGCATCAGTCTACAAAATCAAAATTGTGTTTTTTGGGTTTTTTTTTTTTGTTTGTTTTGTGCCCGAGAACGTGGAATAATCACATAGAGTCTTTTCTCACCTGTCCCACGTATCCGTCACTATTACACACCCACACTTCACAGCCGCTGTCTGGACAGCTGTGGCTGGGAGAGGCACATGAAAACTGGAGACAAAGAGCAACACGAAGTAATGAGCACCTGTATTCTGCCGATCAAAATGCTTCACAGTAGAAAACTTCCTGTTGCTCTCACCTGCATTCCACTGCGGGTCTTCATAATAGGAATGGCCTTCAGGAACTCTGGGTCCCACTGGTCCTTATTCATAGCTAAGCACACATACAGCACATAAATAACTGCACACATTTAACTGATGTAGCTCCAGGTCAGAACAATTCTTATTCAAAAAAAGAAAGAATGTAATCTTAGGACGCTTGATGAAGTTGTTCTGGGTTACATGAAACCATCTCATCCACTTGCTTTAACTCCTGGATTGGTCTGCTGGCCCATTACTAACTTAGCATGCAGAAAATACTACAATATGTCATTCTAAAACCTTTTCACTTACCTAATTTCTTCTTGGCCTCCTCAAAGGCCTGCTCAAAGACGGAGCGCGCATCAGGTGTAGCAAACTCGAAAACGAAGCTGTTCTCCACGGAGGCTGTGGTCAACTCCAGCTTTGTGGGCAGGAAGGTCATACTGAAGGCCAAAGACTGTTTGTCTGAAAGCTCCCTGTGCACCGATGCCATCAGGTCCTTTATTACCTCGTCTAGGGGCTGAAAGAGAAGGAAAAAGGTGGAATTGATTTTAAAAAATTGCAAACACACTCCATGGCAACCCCAGCTGAAAATACACTGCAAACACACAAAAGAGGATGAAAGCTATAAGAGATTAAATGCTCTAAAGTTTTTTTAATGTCTCAGTTGTTATAACAACCTCTACCTAATTTAATATTTAAAGGAGGAGAACAGAATAAGTTTTGATGAGTGCGAGACAAGGACATGGGTAAAGAGAAAGAACGAGCCAGGGTTCGGACAAAAGAACAAGAGGGAAACTTTTGGCACTGCAACTTTCACAGCACCTGATGTGGGAGGCTGAGGGTCTCAGCCAGTTTGCTGATCTGCCCCAGTGTGCTGAGATCCTCATCTAACCGGCCAATCATCTTCTGGATGGTGTCCTTATTCGTCGCCTGAGTGGAGCCTGTGGAAAGGGGGGGGGATGAACAAAATAAACAAAAAATAAAACAGCAAAATGCAATTTCCACATTACACTAGATGATTTCTATTAGCAGCTACCAAATGTTAGATTTATTTTGGTTCTGTGCATGTTTTAGTAGCGGGTTTGTCTTTAATTAGGGAACAATGTTGCATATTCTATGCCATGTGCAGTGAGGTTTTAATTCACTGAAGAAAATATGAATTGCAACATTGCAGTCTTACTTTTCACCACCTCCACATCCTCAAGAGGAAGTTTCCACAGGAACTTGTATTTACTCGAAGTATCAATCACACTTGCCGCAGAGTATCTAGAACGGGGAAAAAAAGAAAAAGAAAGATGTAATCATGAGAAAACATCACTGCTGTGCATATTGTTCAACACCAGGGGGCAGTATGGTTTAGAAACTGTACTCTGATGGCCTGTGCATTACATACAGGCTCATTGAGCTGCGTCTTAATGAGCCAGACTTCCTCTTGAGAGTGGTGCAGATGATCAGATCACTGAAGAGGAAGAGGGAGCGATCTTTCTTTCCACCCACTGTCTTCTACAGAGAGAGACAGGAAGAAAGAAATTATACAGTGTTAGCAAAATGCAACCTTCATAAGAGGATCTCACATTATAATATAATGCAGTTTCCTTTGATAATTTGTATAAATTTGTGTTTATTTTCCAATTCAGTAAGCATTTCTTACCGCCTCCATGACTATTTCTTGTCTCAAGAACTTCCTCTGGGGATTCAGAATCTGACACACACACACACACACACACACAGTGATTATTTTTTATATTTTAAGAATATCAAAATAACTGTAAAGAGCTAGTATGGCATTGCTAAAGGATGAAACCTAGTCACTTTATGGGAAACCTAATGCTTAGAAAACAAAGATAAAATCATCTGACAGTTTATTTTTCTCCTGCTACAGTAGCTGCAGACAAGTGACAGCAGACAAACATCTGAGGTAAACAGACAATTTCATTCACTTGAGCAAATATCTCACATGTTCGACTCCTTCTATGTGTGCCTCAATCTCCTGGATGACCCTGGCTTCCCTCTCTGCTTCTTCAGCAGAGCGTCTTCCTTTATTGATCTTCTCTGCCAGTCGTTTAATGTCCCTCTGAGCGTCCAATAAGTATGGGTGGTCAGGGTGATCCTCTGGAGTGTGCTTGAGCAAATCCTTGAACAAACAGCATAAACATTCATCTCCGTTTAGGTGGGCTTTCTGTCACTAAACACTCTGAATAACCTTCACAAAAGGCATGTAGTTGAATTTTGAAATGAGTCACCTTAACCAGCAGCTCGTATCGAGGAATCCTCTGCACCGGCTTAATCATCAGATCACCCAGAGCCTGCTTCTCCTTGTTCTCACGCATGTTTTGCTGTTGGATTGAAAGAAGAACAATGGAGACAAAGTGGAAGATACAAGAAACATCAGTGACTCTACACCTGGCTCGAGCCTGTAATTCACATCTCTACCACAAGATGGTGAAGTGGTTCCACAGCAAATATCCTGCCTTGCATTGAAGTTAGGTGGTTATATACTGAGAACAGGATGATGTGCCTGGTTGCATTTTTGCATCTTAACTCATTGTTAAAGATCCAACACACCCACAACACGGCTGCTTTACACTCCTGCCATCAGGGCGGCGTATCGGAGTGTGAAATCAAGAACCACCAGAATAAGGAACAGCTTTTTTGCACAGGCCATTCGACTTATGAGCTGTCACCTCTGACATGAGGACTGACACACACATAAACACGGCTCTGCTTTGTATTTTGGACTGCAAATTGCACTATATGCATATGACACTTTACACAAGACTGTTTACAATAACCCACTGCTGTACCACTGCACAAACATACTTCATTCACTGCAACTTCCTTTATATGGTTTACCTCATGTGTATAAGTTGTTTATTTTGTCTATTTTTATATATTTATATATTTTAATATTTATTATTATTGAGCTGGAGCAGAAGAAGTGCAGAGTAAGAATTTCATTGTTCAGTGTAACTGACTGTTTACTGTGCACATGACAATAAAACAATCTTGAATCTTGAATTAACTTGTGTGCTTTGTCCCCTATCTCCAGATGGGGATACCCCAGTATATGAGTGTAACACACACATCAGGCAAACTCATTATGTTTCTAAAATATACACTCAGACTTAAAGCAAAATTTCCACTTTAATTGCTTGGAATAAGCAGCAGTCAAGGGGGCTGAGAAATGAAGTCCACACAAAATATAAAAAACAACACGAAACGCAGTTTTTTAAGAGTCCAGTAAATCATCAGTTATTAGGTATGTGTCTGTGCACTACACTCTTAACAGTCTATGGATGCAGATTGCTAACCAAGCTAGCGTTAGCTTATAACCAATCACTCCACCCTCTGATCCAAATATGGTCACTTCTAGCTCCAAATATCCAAGATGGCAGTGGCTGCAATGCTAAAAAAAAAAAGTTTCCAAACCAGTTGTTACTAGTGCTATGGCTGTGTCCATCTTTTATATACAGTCTGTGGTTTAAATGGATGGTTTGTAGAACAAGTCACAGAAAACACAATATGGCAACATTTTCTCATACTGTACTTATAGTCCCAAAGGGAAAAAAATGTACTATATTACATAAACCTAACACTAACAAAAAGCTGGTAGTGGACAAACACATCATTGCTATGCATTTCAGTGGAGTTTTTCAGATTTTAGAAGTTGGTTAAAGAAGCACAAGTTTTCAAAATCCAACACTCACCTCCAGAAACTTGTGAAATGCTGGCTTGGCCTCCTTGGCAATCCTCACAGCATCTTTGGCATTGAGGAAGTTATCAATGTATGCTGAATACATATTAGCTAGTGCCTCTTTGGAGAACTAGAAAAGAAAAAAAACAAGAAATTTCAGTTAGTATGTGCACACGAATATGGACTTTCTTTTAAGTTAAACTGATATATTTTAGTTTAAACACTACAGGGAGAAACTGGTGCAGTCATTTCCCATCGTTGATTTAAATCACCTAAGGATTCCAACCTTTCTCCCTAACACCACTTTATTTTGAATATAATTTGGTTTTGGAGCACACATAATAACAATAATTAGAAAAAAACCCAAAAACACACAACTTTTAAAATAAAGAGATATTTTTCTGAATTTTTGTAAATAATGAATGAATAACACAACTGTACAGCAGGAAGAAAAAACAAAGTTTGAAATAACACTTTCAAACAGAGACGCCACAGTCCTGTTCTATTTCTTTGCGAAAGCAAAAAAAAAATACCAGGATAAATAAGTTACACTTGTTTAAATAAATAATTAGGAAAAGAATCTGCTCTCTCTCTCTCACACACACAGACACACAAACAAGCACATTCAGATGAAGCACCATGACCTGCTTTCTTTTTTACAAATAAAAGGGTAGAAGACACAGCAGGTGGGCACACGAGCAGAGAGAAGCACGATGTGGTGCTGTATTGAACGTCACTGAGTAATCGTCTTTCTGCCCGTTGATGAAATGGACTGACTTCCGGTTTCCCTGTTCTTATCATCCGCCTCTCAGTGTCCTCGGTAGCAGGTCTGACAAATAACATAAGGATTAGCTACAGGGCAGGATAGAAAGATAACGAATTAATTCTGGTGAAACATAATGTTTTCCCTGTAAATACACTGTACGCATTAAACCTTCAAGCATTTTGGGGGAGAAGCAGCTGAAAAAAAGCCTGCTGAGGTTTGCGCCCATAATAATGTCAAGACTGACCTGTTCATTCAAAACTTGTGCTTAATGTGCATACATTGTATTCTTAAAAAAACAAAAACAAAAGAATATATATATATATATATATATATATATATATATATATTTATGTATAACAAAAGCACGTAGACATGCTACAGTTAATAAAACATTGATCTACAGACTTCTTTTTATAAACTGGTCTTTGGTTTTGTAACAAGAGTTTTGTGGTTGATCAGGTCATTATCTACTGTTCTTTGAGTATTTATTTCCTGTGTTTCTTCACTGTTTGTTAGATTAGCATGGGAGCACTACAACCTCCGGGATTTTATGGATTGACAAAATGAACTTTGAACCCCCTGTGACTTTGTCTGTCAAAACAAATGCGTCCGGACGCCTGCGTGACCAACAGCAGTAAGCCTTGCACTTCATTGCTTTAGCCTGGACAAAGTCTGATGTGTTGTGTTTGATAAACTGATCACAAAATCGTCAATAAATGAAATAAAATCCAAGAAGTACAAAGTGCTTTTTTACAAAACTGGGCAAATAAGACCTTGGTTATGTTCATGTGCTCTGAAAAAAAAAGACTTAAAAATGTACGCAGAGTAAAAAAAGAAGGACAACACTGAAACCTAAATGGTTAATTGAGGCAACGTCTTTCAGTCTTAATCTAATTTTCTTAGCTTGTACAAAAGCCCTGTTTTAACTGGTGCCTGTGAAACATATTTCCTATTTAGAAAGACACAGAAAACATTCTGCCCCGTGTGAGGCTCGAACTCACGACCTTCAGATTATGAGACTGACGCGCTGCCTACTGCGCCAACGAGGCCTGAAGGACATGTGACCGCTGCAGCTTTAAGAGCTGCACAAAGCGAGAGGCTGGGGGAGGGGGAGTTTCAGTCTCAGTGCTGCAACACATTCAGCCAGTCGTTTCCAATGAAAGCTTTTTACCTTTATTGCAGTTCTTACTTTATAGCTGAAAGGAAAATCCACCTCAAAACATAAGGAGAAATTAATGAGTGAGGTTATTTGATTTTGTGATGCATTTCTCAACCTGCTTTCCGACTAAACCTGCAGTCTGCGGTCTCCTGTATTGTCTTTGTGAGAGTTTGTGAAGCAGTTTTCCACTCAAGCAGAAAAGCGCCAAGTTAGGGTTTCCCCACTAAATAAAAACAAAGCCTGCGATCACACTCTGCTGTGACCTAATGTGCGGACTGAAACTGACGTCTGAGCATCTTCTGTGACAAATTTGATTCTATGGTTTCAGAGAAATTCTCCTAGCCTTAAAAAACTAAAACCTGATATTCGGCCCAGCACTGAGGCTTTAGAGCACTGTTTTGTTTTTTTGTGGTAACCACCCTTGGGGTCATGGGAAGTTTTAAATGGGTCACCATGCGGTCACTGGAAAAACAAAATATTAAACTAGTGTTGCCAACTATAGCCCATCTTTCAATAAAAAACAGTTTCCCCTCATTTTAAGTTTGTTTATTCATTCAAGCGCATGTCTACAGGAAAGTAAATGTTGTATGAGTCATGTCTGCATGGATGCTTCACTTCTGTCCCTGCTTTTACAAATAATAGCACAAGTCCACTGAAACACAGCAGACAGGATCTTCTTAACTGAAGTAAAGGTTTTACATGTGGTCAGTGGTTTCTTTGGTTGCTTTTCATTTCAGCACTGATTCACTCTAATTAAAAATTCAATAGGTAGTGGTACGGTTAAAACTGTAGGATTTCCTGTGTCTTTCTCATGCACAGCAGCTTTATTCACAGATGTAAAGGGACTGCTTGGTATCAGAAGTAACATTTCTCCCACAAAAAAGGCTGAATATGATAACAGAGCACAGACACATAGTATCTGTACCAGGACCAGAACAGTACTGGCAAAATCTTTGAGATATCAACCGAAAAATCTTTTCTGTGCCAGATTGCCGAATTGCATTCATTCACCACAAGATGTGAAATTGTTAGATCTCAAATGTACATTGTCCAGTCTGTCCCAAATGTCGCAAGCTCAATAATATTGCAAGTCTGGAGACATTTATCTGTCAATGTGCTTCAGAGCACCACCTAATGGCAACAGGAAATTGCTATTAAGTGATGAACGTTATTCCGCGTACGAGAAATGGAAGATTTGGGTTGGCCAGAGAAGATTTTCACATTTCAAAGTGGTGATGTTCACCGCTCCAGCAGAGCTGAAGAATCAATTTCACGGCACAGTGAAGCTGTTCTTACGATCCAACACTTTCCTAAGACACACTGTTGATTTTTCCTTTTGTGTCACCCATTTGTGCATTGATGTTGGCCCTCAAATCTTATATTCACATCTGTTAAGAAGGTGCACGTGTGCTCTTTGACTTATCGTTCTATCTACTTACTGACTGGATGAGGAGGTGTCCAACAGTTTGCCTGTCATGCCACTGGTTCACGCAGCTAGCGACCTGCTCCAGGAACTGTTCGTGGTGCTCCAGGATCTCTGGGATCTGGTAGAACATCTCATCCACAAGCAGCGGGTCCACAATACAGCCACTGTCCGGCTGTTTGAGAGGACGCATGTAGCCCTGAGGAGGGAGAACCACCAGCTGATGACTGAACAAATCCTCATATATATATATATATATATATATATATATATATATATATATATATATATATATATATATATATATATATATATTTTTTTTTTTTTTTTTGAGACAAGCTAATAATGTCAGGCAATCCCTCTCAAAAATAATGAAAAATCCATCCCTCAGTTTGTGTCTGTTAGTAGTGCAGGCAATTCCAATAATAAGTGTGTTTTCGAAGACTGATGTCACATCCTATATCAATCTGCCATTGCTTTCACTTGTAATCAGTGGAATAATTAAAATTTAAACAGTTTCTTAAAGACGACATAAATCTTTCCTCTCGTCTCAGCGGGTTAACGTATGAACCCATTAAATCTTGGGTGAGTGATCCTGTAAAATTGGCAGAGGCCCGTGCTCTCCTAGCACTCTTCCATTTTTAATAAGCAGTGTATAAAACTGTCTCCCAAGACAGAAACATCTGCAGGGTGCATGTTTTGATAGGTCATCTTAATTATATACAGGTAAAAGTTTGCTATGGCAATATTTACCCTTGTAAACTTGTTTTGTCAAACCCTGCCAGAGTCTAAACACTAACACCGGTTTTCCCCAGAAACCACATATGGGGGGAAAAAATGCTTTAGTCTTACTCCTTGTATTATTTTTATTCAGAGAATCTTCTTATTACTGTGTTACACTTTTAGTCTGTATATAGGTTTATCAAAATCACATGGATACCACAAATAGGACCAAGGTAAAGTGCATGTCAGGGTCCCTTTAAAATTTGCCAAATATAAATAGTGCTCTATTTCAAAACAGGCTCTCTATCCAAGCAGTTCTTAGTTAACAGCGTATGAGTGATGCAATGACATCACTCATCTTTGTTCCTGACAAACTGAATCCCTCCTAAAGGCACTCTTTTCGCTGCCTCCCAATACTGCAAAAAAAACAGGCGCTGCTCAAAACAGCTGAAGTCCGGCAACACTGTGAGCAGTATGGGGCAAATGCAGCATTAACAATGTTGACATAAGACGCCACATTAACAAACCTGGACTGGATTAACAAAGCTGGATGTTGTCGTCACATCTTGTCATCACTTTGTGGTAATTCTGTGTAGATTAATAAGCAGTCTTGTTCTCAACAGTGTCCTAACAAGCTTGCCTCAGATGCACCCAAACTCAGAGACACTTATACTGTGATCTATTAAACTTGAGGGGAATTTGGAAATTCAGTTTACTCTGAAATGAACTCAGACTGATGCGACCCTGATGCTTCAGAATTTGTAAAGTCCAGGAACCTGGGGGTGGTTCACTGCCTGCATAACACTTTTGATGTCATATTCACTCTGCTGATTAAAACACTTATGCAGAAGAAAGCTGGAATTCACTTCCTTTAACCATTTTTACATACATAACAGCTCAGTAACTAATTGCTAACATTACGTCACAGGAAAGTGCTGGCGTTTCAATGGACTCTTTCCTCTCTGTGTTTGACTGGGCTCACATACAGTATAGCATTAATGAAGTTGGAAGACAGGTGAGCAAGTTGAGTAAAAAAAAATCCCAAATCAACTGGTGTTAACAGTTTCACTGCCAGCATAGTGCGTTCATGTTAACATCCCCATTTCTGATCTACTCCAGTATCTTTAGATTAAATACGGTCCAAAGTCCTGAAGCCAGATAACGATCCAGATGACATGTGATCACATAGGTAACATATGCATATACTGCACAACTGTGCTGTAGATAATAAATCTGCCTTGGTTCTTTTTTGGCTAGATGAGAATCAGGAATGACCTTCCTCTAGAAGGAGGTGATAATGGACCTATTCTGCACTGTGTGTCAAAATCCGCTGAGCTGCATTTGTCCTTCATCACAAAACAAAACAAAAAAAAAAGAGGCGGCAGACGATCAACATACAGTAACAAGAATCAAAGACACTGACAGTCTATCTCTATGGGCTGCTGATGGCTACACTATGAAAAATACAGCAATTATGTGCAGGTCTTGGTTACAACTTTTCATGCAAGTAGATTTCAATCCATCTCAAATTCTTCTTGAAAGAATTTATACTTAAGATTGAACTGCTATCCAACACTTTAAAGTGAATCCTTTTTTTCCTGTCCTGTATAAACTCACAGCCACTTCACTAGATACATCGGTTCAACTGCTCGTTAACATAAATATCCAATGAGCCAATCAAGTGACAATAGCTTAGTGCATGTAGGCATGTAGACATGGCCAGGATGACCAGCTCAAGTTCAAGCTGAGCATCAGATTGGGAAAGAAAAGTGAATTAAGTGACTTTGAATGTTCATGGTTGTTGGTGCCAGACAGGCTAGTCTGAGTATTTTAGAAACTGCTGATCTACTGGGATTTTCCCACATGACCATCTCTAGGGTTTACAGAGAATGGTCTGAAAAAGAGAAACTATCCTGTGAGCAGTAGATCTGTGGACAAAAATGCCTCGTTGATGTCAAAGGTAAGAGTAGAATGGCCAGACTACTTTGAGCTGACAGAAAGGCAACACCAACTCAAATAACCACTTAAAACCAAGGTATGCAGAAGAGCATCTCTGAACACACACCTTAAAACAGATGAGCTACAGCAGCAAAAGGCCACACTGGGTGCCACTTCTGTTAGCTAAGAACAGGAAACTGAGGCTACAGTTCCCAAAATCTCACCAAAATTGGACAGCAGAAGACTGGAAAAAAACGCTACCTGGTCTGATGAGTCTCAATTTTTGCTGCGAAATTTGGAGAACAGGGTCAGAATTTGGTGTAAACAACAAGAAAGCATGGATCCATCCTGCCCTGTATCAAAATTCAGGCTGGCAGTGTAGTGGTGTGGGGGATTTTCTTGGCACACCCCTGAGTGTTGCTGTTGACCATGTCCATCCTTTTATAACCACAGTGTACCCATCTCCTGATGGATGCTTTCAGCAGGATACACACCATGTTACTTAAATTGGGTTCCTGTAATTGACAGTGAGGTCACTGCACTCAGACGGCCTTCACAGTCACCAGATCTCAAGCCAACGGAGCACTTTTGGGATGTGGTGGGAACACGCTATTCACATGATGGATGTGCAGCTGACAAATCTGCAGCAACTGTGTGATGCTATCATGTTAATATGGAGCACAATCTCTGAGGAATGTTTCCAGCACCCTTGTTGAATCTGTGCCATGAAGAATTAAGGCAGTTCTGAAGGCAAAAGTGGGTCAAATCTGCTACTAATAAGGTATACCTAATGAAGTGGCTGGTGAGTATATATGCCATTCAAAGAGTAGATCGTCATATTAAACATTAAGAGGGTTTCAGATAATCAACATATACACAAAGTTGTCTGGGCACCAGGTTGCTTTGGTTTCCAACATGTTTTTCCAACTCTTGCATCCATATGATATCCTTAATGTGGTCACCTAAGACACAAAGATTCAATTCAACTTTTTTTATATAGTGCCAGATCACACCAACAGTCACACGATAAAAGCCACTATCCTTTACAGAGGACTTCTCCAAAAGTCACAAAAAGAAAGAAACAAGTCAGATTTCAACTTTGGACCTGTATCCTGTAGAGCCGTCTCTGCTCAACCAAATCTGACACCCTCCGTCAAGGATGTGCGCTTTTACATCAGTCACCATGGTAACACTTGCTTTCCTTGTGTCGTCATGGGAACACGGCCTGGGTTTATTTGCTTTGTGGCCACAAACGCGCACATAAACAAATGCACATGCAGGGGCAAAAATCAGTGTGCATGAGTGCACATTTTTGTAAATATGCACACGCACGCACTGTTCACCCACACGCAGCAAACAGCGACAGCTTTGCACAACAGGGCGATCACAGTGTGCCAAAGTGAGTGTGTGTATGTTTGAGAATGTGCTAACCAGAGAGAGGGATGTGGCTAAGATTTATGGTAAAGGTTAGTCAGCTATTAGAGCACAGACAGGTGTACGATATAGACGTCCGTGTGTGTGTGTGTCAGATAATGCTGATGACAGTGAGATGGGGTTAACAGATTAGCCTGGCAGGATGAATGAGAATAAGTGGATTATGTAACATCTACATTTACATCCTCAGCAATCTGTGTTTTGTTTTGTTTTTTTTGGTTATGATTCTGTGTGTCTGCCTGTGAACACGACTCATTTATAGGAACAGATACGTAAGACTGTGTGTGCAGTTATGTGTGTGTGTGTGTGTGTGTGTTACCTGAATGAGAGTGCGCAGTGACTCCACATATGACTGCTCTGTGTCTAGGAGGGTCATCATGACATGCTTTCTCATATCCTGTGAAGACAGAAGAAGAAAGAAAAGAAATCAACTAATACATTTAAGGTCATCTGTGTCATGCAGCGTGTCATATTTAATCTTTCTTTATGTCTTATAAACAACCAATTTGGGATGAAATATAAAAATATATACACAGAAGTACATGTAAAAAGTTTTTGTGTTAGCATTTTATGCCTGCCTGCCCATGGGACTGCAAATAGAAAACAGCTATTAGCTAAACATAATGCATTCTATTTTCTATTATATATATTTTTTGTACAGGGACCCTTTTCAGTCAAAATAAACTAGAATTCAAAAGGATGAGCAAAAAGAGTATACCACTTACTGCAAACACAACAGAAGCTTAATATGGAGCACAAATTAAATTAGAGTTTAGATCAGAAATTTTTAACTTTTGAAAAACAGTAGTTCAGATGTCTGATGAGATCAAATTAATATATTTTTAAAAAGGCCAACAGTAGAGCTCATGGCTATGTTTAATAGTGAAAGTAAGAGCATTTAACTTATAATTGAGAATATTTTTTTTTGGGGGGGGGGGGCTTCAATTTGCCAGGGAGCACAAAAATTGGACACTGGAACAATGGAAAAAGGTCATGTGGTCTGATGAGTCCAGATTTTTCCTGTTCCAGAGTGATGAGAGCATCAGGGTGAGAAAAGGACAGGATGAAGTGAGGCACCCAGTGTGCCTACTGCCTTCAATACAAGCCAGTGGCAGGCAATGTTATGACCTTCTGTTGGTAAGCAATGCCATGCTCCCAAAAATATTAGGTCAGCTGACCATCTGAATACACTGAATGACCAGGTTTGTCCATGAATGGATTTTTTTTTTCTTTCCTGATGGCCTGGGCATACTCCAAGATGACAATGGCAGGATTCAGTCAGGCTCAAGTTGTGACAGAGTGGTTCAGGGCACATGAGACATCAATTTCATACATGGACAGGCCTTAAAGTCTGCATTTATGGCCAGCTTTAAATGCAAAAAAATCTTATGAACTTTGGTTCACATTTATTTCTCTGTATCGCACTTTGGGATCCTCTAAAAGTTCACACTACAAAAGCAGTCCTGAGCCAGCGAGGCAGATCGGCTGTACTGAACCTCGCGAACACTAAAATGCTCCTCCAAAGCAGAACAACATGAGCACAAAGAAAGTGAGCTCTGTTTTGTCAAGCAAAAGCAGTATTTTAATGGGAAATGGAAATTTAATGTTGCTGACATTTAAGCCTGAGACTCCCGACAGTCTGTAAAGTAAAAGATGAGTGGGGTGGATTACGACCAAGCAAGAGAAATATGACTCAAACTTAAAGTTATATGGTAATAAATATCATTTTTCAGGGCTTATGTGTGCTAAAGTCAAAATCATTTACAAACAAAAACAATCAGTAGTTCTTTCTATACTTTGAGAATGGACCTTTTGTCTTTCTGGCATTTTGAATCTCCATTGTCTACCTCTGCATGCCTTCTTTCTAACAGCACCAACGCAACACTGAAACTGAAATCACAATCACTGGTGTTGTCCTAATCTGATTTCACCTGCCTGTCATTCTCAAGAAGCAAATATAGAACTGAGGAGTCCATGACTTTTTGTTTTTTAAGCGGTGGGAGCTCTAGAATCTTGAAATATTACATCTCCATGGTCAGGAGGCAAACACACACACACACACACGCACACACAGGCACGGACTGGATTAGAGGTCACCGAGGCCAGGAAGTCTACACAAGCAAAGGACAATTCAGCAGTTCGTTCTATAATGACACGTGATCTCTGGATGCAAGTTTTAAAAAAACTGCTTTGACACCTAAAAAGCCCAAATAGGAAATACAAAGTATCAGTGACAGATCATGCCTTTTAATTCATGTGACATCTTATGCCTACATCACCTAAATTTCTAACTTCTACAATCTCTCTTATTACTTGTGAACAAGCTGTGTGTGTGCGAGAGAAGGATAGAAAGACAGAGAGGTGAGCGAATAACAGAGGGAGACTGAGGATAATAGAGTATGTCAGATGTATTTTATCCCAGGGCCTCAGGGGAGATTCCCAAAATATTCTGGTAACAAGCAGGACTTGTATCATACAGAGCCACAGGCAAAGCCCTATGGTGCATATATACCCACAATGGCTCTTTCCCCCTCTCTCGCTCTCACAGTCTCACACACACACACACACACACACACACACACACACACAATGGCCACAAAAAAAAAAATACACAGAGGAGGCTTTTTTTCCCTCTTCCCCTGCTCCGCTCTGCCAGCACCGCTGTGCCCTATAAATAACCGTAACAATAACTTCCCAGAAAGGTTATGTTTAGCGTTTTGGCATCTAAGGAGACCCCAGGGGCGCTGTGGGGCACCACTGGAGAGTGAAAGGTGGCGTGTGGATGGATGGAGGAATGTGTATTGTAGTGTATGTGTGAGTGTGTGTGGGGGGGGGGCAGAGAGAGTGGTTGTGAGTGAAAGACTTGTCCTCTAAATAAGGAAACACTAGTGAAAGTTGCGCCACCGGTGACTCTTCTCTGTAAATCAGCACAATTGCTCCTTCTGTCCAAATCTAGTCAGCCCTGACAAACAAACACAAACACAATAGAGTTGGGAAGAATAAACTACAGGACTAAACAAGGCTAAAGAGGGAAGCAAAGAACAACATAGTAAACATCCATTTATATGCCTTAATTACCCCCTAAGTAACTGTGGTTCAGTCCCCTGTTATAGTACACAGAAGCACTGCTGTCGAAGGTCTAAATGAATACATTTTGAGTACTGACTAATCTGTCAAAAATCTGATGGCTCAACTGAAGGACCAGATGCATCTCTCAGATCCTGTGTCAGGTCTTTGCTGGATTTTTTTTTATTTCTTAAGAACATGAATTTCTGATTCTGTTTATGTGCTACAGATAGGTTTTTTTTAGGCCTGCTACTTCTTCTTTTGTCCTCCACTTGTCCAGTTTCCTCAATTTTTTTAAAGTACACACTGCACATCATGCTGAGCTATCCCAAGTTTCTGGATAAGCTCTGGGAATTGCCTTGTTGGTGCAAAAATACAGTTTTATTCCCGTCACACTGTTATCTTTGACATGTTTGTTAGACTGAATAGGAATATGGGAATAGGAAATTGTGTTTTTTGCAGTAGAGGCTAGACTCCCCCCGCTACATCAACGGATGCGGTTTCTCTCAGGATTTCTTGCTGTGCTCTCCACACAAGAACACAGCTGTCCCTGCACGACAGTCTCACACAAATTAAACCTCATTTACAGTGATCAAATTAACAGATGCAGATCCTCTTTCTTTCTCATGAGTGCTTCATGGTGATGACTTCTTCATGAGACTGCCTGCTTTCACTCCTGTAAATACACCTACATTTTCTGCACCTTGGTGTGGTGCCGCAGAAATAATCGTACTCTCGCAAGAGCTGTTGAGAGCGAATAACGCTGCTGACCACATGACCCGACAAGATGGGGAAATAGCAAGTGTTTGTGTGTGTGTGTGTGTGTGTGTGTGTGTGTAGCGGTGAAGTTAAACATGAAGGGAGCTTCCCTGAGGACAGGAATGTTCCTCTGTCCGGTGCTGGTCGCCTTTATTAGATCACACATGCACACATCAGAACACAGTGAAATAATGCTAGGAATGCCAGTTTCATTTTGCTAGCAGAGTTACCATAGTAACCCCAGCTGAGAGGCTGATTGGTCACAGGGCAGGCAGTGTACTGTAGAGCTGATATCAAGACGCTCTCTGCTCAGGAGGTGTCAACCCTCAAAGCAGAGTCCAGAGTAACATTACAGAACACAATGAGGGACGTATTTCCATTCTTCAAGCCAAATATAACATTCCTCATAGGTGCTTTTATTTCTTACAACTTTGATCTTATTTTGGAAGTTCTAACCACCATTTTTATCAGTTGTAGCCAAGTGAGCACTGAGATCCAGGAACAAGATATCTGAGATCTGAATGGGCATCAAATAAGCTGTCAGACTGATAACCTAAACCACTGCATTCTGGGTTCAAATTACAGGTG
>JAMQGT020001832.1:0-83800 GCA_024447675.2 Pterophyllum scalare
AATACATTGTCACTTCGTTCAGTTACGTATTGCTTGTATGATTTTACTGGAAGGAAGAAGAAGCAAGAAAACATGCTCAAAGATCCAAAAACCTGAACGGGTAACACAGATGACGGCTGCAGGGAACAGTTTCACTTCATCACCAAGAAGCTCGTTGTAGTTTTCAATTCACTTCCTATATATAGGGCCAAATCACAACAACAGTCACCTACAGACCCTACAGTATTTGGGAGGAAACTCTAGCAATCAAACAAGCACGTTGCAATGGTGAGAAGGAAAAGCTCCCTTTTAACAGCAAGAAAGCTCCCGCAGAGGTTTCTCACACAGGACACAGCTAAAGCATCCCTCAAAGGAGTCCACTCTACGCCAGTGCACGGGTCGCCACAGCAGATCATCTGCCCCCCAATCCCCAGCATCCTCGTTTGTCACACCGACCCTCCTCATGTCCACCCTGCCTGCACTCTCTTCTTCACCTCTCTTGTGCACATCTGTTGCTTTGAATGGTTGACAACAGGAATTGCTGGGCTAAGCTACAAATACAAAGCAAAAGCAAACATCTACTGTCACAACATCCATTCATCCATCCATTTTCTTCTACTTATCTGGCGCCAGGTCACGGGTGCAGAAGCCTAAGCAGAGAAACCCAGACCTCCCCCTCCCCAGCCACATTCTCCAGCCTGTCAGGGGGATCAACAAGACATTCCCAGGCCAGCCAAGAGATACATTCTCTCACCCTGTCCTGGGTCTACCCAGGAGCTTCCTCCTGGTAGGACATGCCTGGAGCCCCTCACCCAAGAGGCGCCCACCACAGCTGGCTCCTTTCAATGTGGAGGAGTAGTGGCTCTACTCTGAGACCCTCAAATGACTGCACTCTTCACCCTATCTGTAAGGGAGAGATCAGCCACCCTTCAGAGAAAGCGGGGATTACCAACACGACAGGCATCGACCACTTTGCAGCCACAGCTCTGAGCAGGAGCCTCAACAATTGAGGTGCGGAACATGGTCCATTCGGACTCAACCTCCCTCAGAATGCTGTCAAAGTTCTGCCAGAGGTGGGAGTTGAAGATCCGGCTGACTGGGGCATCTGCCAGGCATTCCCAGCACACCATCACTATACGTTTAGGTGGACCAGGTCTGTCCAGCATCCTCCCCCATCACCTGATCCAACTCACCATGAGGTGGTGATCAGTTGACAGCTCAGCTCCTCTCTTCACCCGAGTGTCCAGAACATACGGGTGCAGAGCAGATGATATGATTTTTTAAAAAAATTTAAAAATCGATGGCGTCCTGGTGCCACACGCCCATCTTTATGTTCAAACTTCACAATCACGCCCCTCCAGGTCTCACTGTCGTTGCACATGTGAGCATTGAAGTCTCCCAGTAGAAAAACATGCAAAACAATACAGACAGACGCACAACACAAGAACTTATTATACATGTTCATAAATTAGGAAAAGCATATGCAAGAATGAATGCAGAAACATAACATATCCCTTTAAAATATTCCAATTATATAAGTGAACGTAGCTTCAGTGTATTTTGTAGATTATTCCATTTGTAAGCAGTAAAATATTTAAATCAAGTCTTCCCAATTTCAGTGTGAATTAGAGGTACAGCTAATGATAAAGTGTAGCAGACTGGACATTTGAAGCAGATGTAAAAAGAAGCAGAGGTAACATTTCTCCTCTCGTGTTTATTTGGCGTCTTCCAGGCAACAGTGGCGGCTCGAATCGCAGCTGTCAGTTGCACCTATTAAACAGGGTTTAAAAAAATCTGAATGAGAACGTCTGGCTCTGACTCTTAAGAATTAAGACTAAAATCTTTACACACTGCATGGCTTTATCTGCTGAATATAAACACCAGCTGAGTCTGACTGGGCCTCATCAGCCAGCATGCCCAAACTGTGTTCGTGATCGGCCCGACGGCCGTTAAGCTTCAGCTCCAGTTCGGCACACAGTATATGTTCTGGAATAAGGGCACATATTCTCCGAGTGTCCATGTAACTGTTTCCCTTCACATGCCAGGTCTCCTCCATTTGTCTGCACATGTATAAATTAAGAACAGAAGATCTGTTTGAGGTTTGAGTGCGTTCCCTGACACACATCCTACACCATGACACAATTACTATGAGACATCTCCTGTTATTTACAGCTGAGAGGAGCACTTAATACGTATTGTACACAGAGAAAGCCAACAATTCCACATGCGGACGAGCACCAGCAGCTATTAGCCGAGAGCTGCGATCTGCTCTTGTGCATGATGGATGGGAGGATCTCACATGAGTGCAAAGGATAAAAACAGGCCTCGTGTGGCTCATGAACAAAGTTTCCTGGATACAAGAAACCACACAACACTTGTATGGTGCAAGCCTTTACCACTGTTAGTGCAACACAGCGCAAGCAGTCTTGCATCAGCTGTGGTGACATGTCAGGAGGAGTGATGCAAGAAAGAATCCGATGCGTAAAGGGAGCCGTGCATCTTAATGTGCCGTTAACGGGAGCGGCTCCAAGAAGTGTCACAAAACAGCATCAGAAGCAACTGCAGAGGATTATATTTAATGTGTAGACCACATAATTATTATCACATTTGTGCACATTTATTTATGAAACCCGATGAACAAGGCTGATGACATATCAGTCGATCTTTAGGTGCAGGGCGTATTCTCTGTCTGCCTTCTGGTATCCATAGAACCAGGGCTGAATCAGATCACTACAGCGGGATGACAACATGCGGAAGGGAGGAGCAGAAGTTCAATAAAATCCACAGTCATGCTGAGCACACCACTGATACCCACTCTAAGCAGAAACCATTCCAGCCTATAGCCTCGAGAGCTTAATTCATTGTGCCTTTAATTATCCCTGACGTGCAGCCAGCAGGTACAGGTGTAAACAGAGATACCCTGCGTTATTACACCCGAACAAGTGAAATGAAGCAAGATGTCCAGTGCAGTCCCCCGGCGGCGTAGCTGTTAATCTCCAGACAGGTGTCCGTGTCATGTGAGGAATCCATCTAGGCTTCACACAGAGGAATCTGACTATGCGTAACAGGCAGACACATGACCTCATTACAGCTGTTATATAAGTTTAACTGTGGAGACAAAAGAGTGTAAAAGTTCCTGAGTTTAGTTCAAACGCTGTACGTTAATGCATGTGTGTCCAGTGATGTCACCGTCTCTAAATATAAATGCAACGTGCTGGAAATGCAAATACTTCTTTAAAAAAAAAATCAAGACAACACATCTGCGAGGAAGTTTCTTTTTCTTTTTTTTTTTGGCATGATTTACTGCATACATTTAATATTTTCATTAGAGTTTTGGATGGATATATTTTAAAGAGAGAGTTAACCCCAAAAATCAAATAGATGTTTCTCTGGCCTGTAGTGCTATTTATCCATCAGATTTACTGCCATAAGAAGACAGGAGGCTGAGCTGGACGTGGCAGAGTTGAAGTTGCAAAAATTTTCACTGGGAGGGGCGGACGGACATTTCAGGTTGAGCAGTTTGGAGACAAACTCGGGAAGGCAAGGCTGAGATGTTCTGGACATGTGCAGGAGGGATAGTGGACGACCACAGAGGAGGCTCACGGATGCATTGAAGGAGGACATGCAGAGGGTTGGTGTGGATGCACTGTGGTGACCCCTAAATGAAGCAGGTGAACGACGAAGTGCTGTTTATCCATCCGACTGCTGTAGAAGTGCGTGCCTTCTTTAAAATACAACACAACTGTTAGAAGTCTTGTTTTTGCGCTTTCTGCTGAACTCCCCCCACCAACTGTCTCACTGAGCAAAAGGAAGCGTGACCTCATGCTCGCGACCACGTGGCAGGATGTAAACACTAATGGAATCCCACTCAGCTGAGCTGTAATTAGCTGGCTGCACGCTTTAATTGACGGATGTAGACAGGAGAAAAAAACAGGTCTGACATGAAGCTGCACACAGCAAAGATTTGCGGATTTTATTTAATTTTTTTAATAACTGGCTCATGATTTGTGGAAAGAGGTGTTGCTATGGAGTTTTTCAAATGTATTTTTTGGCAATCTGACCATCAGCGATTACATGCAAGGCAAGCCGAAGCTGATATCTAGATGGACAGACAGCACTGCGTTCCAGAGGAGAAACCTATTTAAGGGTTCAAATAAACTTGCAGCCCTCTGCTTTCTGTCCACTTTATTTCCTCAGCAACCCGTTCACAGCAATAAAGGGAAAAAAAAATATACAGTAAAAACCTGATGTGATTAAACAGAAGCTTTCACGAAGCAGATCACACTTATTTTCTGAAACCACAAAACCAACCTGTCATTACACCTTCAAACAACTGTGAAAGCAAGGTGTCTTTGCCTTCATCTTCTCAGTTCAAATGGAAGGAAATTGTGGCGCTTTCTAAATTAAAGACTTCTTTCAAACCCAAAGCAGCCTGATATCGACAGATCACTACTTCCTTTACCCAAAGGCCTCTTCCATACAGAGGGGCCTCTTCCTCTAACACTATGAGAAAAGAGTCCATTCCACTAATATTATGTTTTCATTAATGAGAAGGGGCTTAAACAGCGCCGTGTTTGTTTGCGTTCGGGCCGGACCGACCCAGTCTGAAGAGGCTGAGTGAGGGCAGGAACATCAGGGTCAGGAGCAGCTGCAGGTCTGACTTCTCAGAGAGAGGGGAGGGGAGAAAACTGCAATGTCATGTAAGAGAGCACCATGAGAACGATGTATAGAATAAAAATAAGACGAGCTGAAAAATTAATACTCCCTTTTCAGAAAACACTTTCATGTAGCAACGATGAAAAACGATGCCTGCTTTAATAAAGGATGAACTCACCGCAGGAAAGTCAACGTCGGGAAGGAGATGATGGGCGTAAAGAATTTGGCCCAACTATTGCCTACTTTTAGCAGCCATTATGAAACGATGATGCAATTCCAAAAATCTTTTGAGTAAGACACAGTGAAAATGTTGCTTCTGAGGCATTAAATTATATAATGTTAAAAAAAGATTTCAACTCACTGTTTCTCTTCTCCCTCTGATGGGTTAGAGTCCTGCTCCTTGGGCATGTGTTCCATTCACCTTAATTCCATCCAGCAGCCAATCATGAGAGACTGAGGCAAGCCCCACCCTCGGATGCACACTTGTCATTCGCTGGTTGGGACGGGTCGGTCAATGAAACATAACAGGGGCCGGTCCCGAGGGGCCGGTCCCTGGGGTCCTGGGAGGGGGGGCGTTGAGGATTTCTCCAAAGGGAGTGCACCCGGTGTGTTGCTGCTCACTGTGAAACTGCAAAATATGAAATATGATGGAGGCTCCACAGGTAAATGAGCTGGCCTTGAGGCCAGGGCTGGAGGTGGATGACAGTCTCAGGAACACAGAGGGAGGCGTGGGTCCCAGTCTGGAAGAGCAACAAAGGACACAATCAGACTATAATGACGCTGGAGCTGAAACAATGGGAATATGTGACTTATCATTTATCAAAAAATGCAGCAAGATCATTTGTGTCGCATACATTAACAGTTGTGTAAATGGACAGTTTTTAATGAGGCTGTGACTTTACCGTAAACAGACATTTTTCACGGAGTAAAAAAACAAAATCAAATAATAAGCAATTTTTTTAAAGGTCCAAAATTTCCAAATATGTTCTCTATTCAACACTTTAAGAAACTGTTATTCAGTGGCTGCAACAAACTATTTTTCTTCATTATCAATTGATTGTAGTTTTATTTTCTTAATCAGGCGGCTAATCAATCAGCTCAGAAAATGTCCGAATGTGATGAATCATAGATCAGTCACAATAGAGTAAAAATAGGAAGGCAACCTCCTTGTGACCTGGGAATTGCACTGAATGTGACCATCTGGTCGATCTCAAGGTCACCGCTTAGGTTGCCCAGTGGGAGGCAACCTGTTCTCCAAAGATTCATGGTCCAACTCAGACTGACTGTGATCACTCTCAGACAGACTGGTGAAGGTTTGCAGTCAATCTGAGTCTTTGCAGTAGGCGACTGGACTCAACTGGTTACATTTCTATATGAAAGCAGGGTTGCCATGTGCCCATGTCATTCTGCCGTTAAATCTCCATCCTGCAGCAACTGCGTCTCTATTTCTGTCTCAAATGTACGAGGTCCTGGCTGAACTCTGGATGCAGGTATGAATGTGAATATGAATTTCTGTTTAATGTCTGTGGATGTTGACGGCAACAGATTTGTAATTTTCACCAATTCCTCACAGTTAATCGCCACAAATCACAAAGACATTGCACGTAATTGCCAACTGATCCCACTGAGTCGTAAACTGATTGCCGGTTGACTCTGTGTTATTGCCTTTGTTTTCATCAACCATCTCGATTCACCAAAGTTGCTTTGAAGACGGCAACTGACCGTCACAGACCAGCAACAAGACTGCAAGCTCACTGAGCACGGACACAATCATTTCGGCTGTGCCGTGGTTTCCAACCACTGTTTTCCTGGTGCGACTGTAGCATGATATTGATCCTATTTTGTCAGACCAAGAGTCCAAACTCAAAGACATTCAGTTTCCTGTAACAACAGGCGTAGAAATTATAAAAAAAATTGATATCTGTCGCTTTAAAACAGAAAGCATTTTTATTGCACTTCTATTGAAGGTGCTACAATTTCACCTACTGTATCCAAACACACAGTTATGATTCATGTTTATGATTCGGCAGGCTGGGTTTGGAGATTTGAATTCCCTTTTCTATTTTTTTTTCTTTCAGGTTTCTCAGGTGGATTTGCTGGGCTGGCTCGATCTCCACCCAAGGGCAGGGTCGCTCGGTGCGGGTCAGCACCTCCTCGCCTGTTGGTGGTCATAAGGCCTTCGGGATAAGGACAGGTGGTGCCTGCCCTTACCTGTGGTGACTGTTTGGCTCCCACAGTTTGTAACCTGTTTGAAGTCTGGTTTGTTCTCACCTCTCGCTCCCTGTGCTCCTCGTAGCTGCTCATCTAAAAGCTTCGCTTGGAATCAAGAATCTGGTAAACACTCAAGTTGCTCCACTCCACCTCTTCTCCACCACCTGAACCTCCAGACATCTGCGACCCACACCCAGCCAGCCTGCCGCTCTCCACCCGCTCCCCACCGACCTGCTCAGTATTCCCTCCGGGCTCTACCTCCCAACGTTCCCAAGTGAGACTCAATCTGATTCAGTTTAAGTACGAGCCAGCAACAGCCACTCTCTGAACAGTGCGTTAACTCTCGCTCTCTTCTCTGGCAGAGCTCCCCTGATCCCGTCCACACTCCGCCCACTACTCACATTCTTTACAATAAAGTTTTCTTAATCAAACACAACCACTTGTCGTGTCTGCTTAGTGGCTCCAGCCGGCCTTAAACCATGCCAATACAAGGCAGTGGCCTAACCACAAGGAGCAGCTGGGTAAGCTCCCTTGCCCTAGGACATGTATATTGTAGGAACTTGCAATTGAACCCACGCTACCTCATACTTTAGCAACAATTATCCCACAAGCAAGGCATTTTGGAGCACTGAGCTGTCTTGGCACTTCCTGTCAGTGGGCATTATTTAAGTACCTAGCTGAATGTGTGATCTGCATGGATACAGATGACTGGCAAAGTGAGAAGGGAACACAAGAGCAAATAGATAGGCCAGAAAAAGCCCAGAAATGACCGGGTTTATGAATCTATGCCATGAACTCTTAAAAACAGGCCCCTGAATTTTCTCCACCACAGATATGCTGCCTACAAAATGCTTCACCACATGTTATACAGTATCCACTGAGTTTAGCTGTCAAATCCACTGAGTCTCACACTCCATCTACCACTACGTGACCCTCGGTCATAGGAAATAGAGACCTGTACTCGCGCGCACAGCAGTGGGCGCATTCTTTGCCAGTCACACGCACAAAGTTACAGCTGGGCGCGCTGGTCTGAGGTCAGAAACTCTGTCACCTTCAACTGTCACTGCTACCATTGCTAGCTCCCTGAAAACTGCTCAAAGAACATCACCTCTAGCAAAAGGTTAAGTAGTTTGAAGATTAGCGTCTGAATCCGTGAAAGGGTACGCGCGTTAGTGTAAGCACTAAGAGGGTCTTGATCCTTTGACCTCTGCCCTCGTCCCTCTTTCGTTCCTCTGCTAATCCTTCGCTCAATACGTTCTAATCTGGAACAATGGGATACACAGCATGAGAATGGGCACAGACAAGGCTGATATTATTGCTGCTAATAGAGAGAATACACTGTATTGAAAACAGCCTGTGTTTATACAGGCAAATGAGGCTTTCATCAGTTATTTTGTGGCTATATTAACGGAGTGATGAATGTTTATAAAACCCCAGTTCTGATAACATCAGACTGATGGTGGCTGAAAACAATAACGTGCGGCGAGCACCATTTTTGTAAAACTGTTTTTACACGTCCTTCAGTCCATCCATCTTCTTCCACTTAAAAACAATTTTAAAAATACTGAAAATTAAAGCAGGCAAATGTTATTAGTCATACTGTTCACCTGTAAATGTCCAGTGAAGAAGGAAGGCTAAATCATTTATGTGAACAAAGTGAAACGATTCAGTCCTCTTCTTCAGATATATAGAGACGTTATTTACTCATGCTGGATGTTGGAAGTTCCTCCATCTCCTCTCCCCTCCTTTCCTCTCTCCTTATGACCTCCATATGCAGGTCCACTGTTCTATCTGTCTGCATACAGCGCTGTGAGCCTCTGTTTGGCAGTTTCTAGAGCATCGGCTATGGATCTCTTTGTACCTCTTTTTCATCCAGGACCCGTCCCTTTTTGCACCTCGGTCAACCGACTAACATCCAGCTTAGCCTGCTGCAGCCTAGACTTTGCATCACTGGCCTGTTGCCAGCCACCAATTCATTTGAATGCAGAGCTTTATTTGACAAATAATGAAACAGGTTTTGTGAACACTGCAAGCACAGTGCAATTATTAGTTCAAGAAATATCTGTAAAACAAAGCAACCTTAATCCCCACAAAGACTAAACATTAGTAACGAAGTAGGCACTTAAAGCCACTTATACAGAAAACACACACAAACTGAGAGTGAAGCACTGAGAGCAGAGCCCCTTACAGGCTCGAACCCAGCGGGACAAACCGTGGTGTGATGTTGCAACAGGAGAGATATCAAATATAAATGGAGTGCGCTTTATCAAAGCTCTTCTCTCTATCAACATCAGCAGATTGCCACTACAAGTGGCACCAACCTCAGTGTGTGTCTGCAGTGCAAACAAAGAGTTGTTTATCACACTGGAGCAATGAGGTCAGAGAAGAAAAGCAGGGTATTGTCTGAAATTACATCCAAGTGTCGTGTAGCATCAGAGCAAGAAGTCTGTTATAATCGGAGGCTACATCTATTCCTCTCCACTATCTTCTTATATCCATAAAGGATCTGTAAATTATAATGATGCTGCAGGTTTAGTTTCGGGGCATATTTGTAGATATAGCGCTTCAAGGCTTCTGGGTACATGTTTCAATAGCTTCTGTTGGACCAAACAGCTTTGGGAACTACCTGAGGAGAAGTACCCAATGGGGAGGCTGCCCCGGAACTACGTCCCCTCCCAGCCTTGTCTCTGTTTGCATGAGCATCACTAATTGCAAAGCCACTGCTTGTTGCAAACTTTTACTTTGTTCTGATCCTGTTTCATTTGAATTTTTTCTCTACATTTCCTCACTGTATTGTGTATGCCTAAAAGCAAGTTATGGGGAATTGCTGGTACAAGTTTTTTCTAATTTGCTCTAACGAGTCAAAATTTCAGATTTCCTCTGCTGCAGGCCTGGACTTCACTGCCGCTTCTTGTTCCATTTTATAGCGCTAAAATTAAAAACAGTTGCTTTTACCAATGTCTACACCTGTTTCCATAAATTATTTGCTGCTCATCTGAGTCCAGGTCACAGGGGTAACAATCTAGGACATGGGACAAGGCCCGGCTGAGCTCAGCATGAGCATGGCCACCTGTGGGCCCACCACATGCAAGGGGAGCTGTAGGGGTCCGGTGTAGTGTGGGTCGGGCAGAAGTCAGGGTAGTGTGAAGCTACTCCTAAAATAAAGACCCCAAAAACAGAGTATGATGGAGGTGGTTTCTTCCAATTGTAAAAACTCCATTACACAGATTATCCAAGCTCAGCACCATGTTTGACACACACTTCCACAACTTCTCTCTTCTGTGAACTTATTGCCTGTGAGTTTATGCAGCATAAAGTGGCACACAGTATCATAATCAGAGATAGGGCTAAGCCAACAACATAAACCCCTGAGCTTTTGAAGTACTTGTGAGGCTGCACATACTCGAACATCCCCATATATAAGTACTATATGTGTGACTGTAGAAAAAAATGCTCTGATAAATCTTTGTAATAAAACTTATCTCCCCCTGTCCACAAGCTATACAGTTCCCCTATTTCATCTTAACTGTGTCCTCGTTTGCTCTTGTTCATCCTTGATCCAATTCAGAATGTTATGCTTATGTAAATATCCCCTATATCCAAGGTCAGGCTATGAAAATATATTCTAAGCGGTCCGGGGCCAGTAAAGTGTACATTGCATATTTGAGCTGAGGAAAGACAGCATGAAACAGAGGAGATAAGGAGGCAAAGTGCAAGACAGGACTAAGAAAACAAGATCATGAGAGTTTGAGGTAATGTATACAGTACATGCAGAGTGGAAGTGAAGCTGCTGGAATGAAGACAAAACAAACCTACTTACATGTGAGCTAGAAGACAAATAACAGGAAGAGCTCTGATTCAGGTATTTTTGAGCATGAATATACATCCATAGATTATACTGGGATTATATCAGCAACTCAAATGCAGCAACATTATTTCGTAAGTTGCAAATAGGTCGTGAACCGCTCTCGTGGAGCACGCTCCGAGCGGATCCTCCTGGTGAATGAAAACTTCCTTTCATTTAAGAGTGACGGGCCAGACAGGAGGTGGGGGACAGGGCAAAGAAGTCGCCCCAACAGTCATTGTTTGTCTATTAAATACCAATCTGCTTTATGCCATAAAGGTGATAAAGATGTCATGCTACTCACTGACTGACTGCTGTCCTTCTGTACAAAAGGTGGGAGAAAGAGTGATATTGCCCCAGTGGCAGCCGATTTATCATGCACTACCTTTTAAATTTAAATAGGCATCAACAAACAAAAATAATAACGCACACAGCGGCGCACCTTTTCAGTCAGCAAACTGTTGCATACTGTCCTCACACATAACGTGTCCCAGATTCATTGATTCATAACTCCTCGTGTTATCAGTTACACCAACTGGCAGTAAAGAAGAATCTCACAGGTGTTGTAGATTTTCTTGCGATGTCTCCAGCACTGCCGAATCGCTGTATCGCGATACCGATGTTATCGTAACATCGCGTTACTGATACCGCACGATTATCACCACATGCACCGTGAGCTCTGTGGTTCCCGTCCCCAATCTGCACACTTCATAACTTCTAAATGACTGTTTTACCAATAAATGAGCAACTTCCAGGGAGGCTTTGAGGTTTCAGTCGTGGCACACAAAGAGATTTCTGGAAGAAGCAGCAGCCATGTGATAAATGGCAAAACTTTTTCACAAGCAGCATAAAGTAAGTTTGGTTTAGCTATGATTTCAACATCAGTTTTGCACAGCAAGGAGCTATATTTGCTCCAAATGACCTACAACACTTACAACACCGCTTAGATCCAGTTTCTGATGGACGACACATTCAGAAAGCTCCTCATGACTGTGCACGAATCAAACATTGATGTGATGACATTTTCTGTGAAAAAGACTTTCAAAATTTAGGTTCAAGGAATTCTGGGAAGCCACCCACGCTCTTTAAAACTCACATGTCTCAGCCTCATCCACCTCGGCTCGCACGCTTTCCAGTGCGGCCTCTAAATTTTAATTGGACCTGCAAACTCTGGCATTTTCCCCTCAAACAGGGTTCACCTTTAATTGCATGCTTTAAAATGCATCAAAAGAATAAACTAGTGAATGCATGTTGATGCCTGGAGAAGCACAATTAATTAAACATGACCCACTCTCTTTCTATGCTGTTTTCGCCCCCCCCCCCAAAAAAAAAAGAAAAAGGAAAGAAACATGAAGTTACCTCTGCTCTTCAAAAAGGAGATGAAGTAAAGGTGGATGATGATGGAGAAGGGACAAACTGTTCATTTGTTTTGATTGAGGAAAATCAAAATAAAATAAGTGGCCGTAATAATTTTTAGGGACACTTCTTCATCAGCTGGAGGTCAGTTCATCTGAGTGTAGGCTGTTGCACTCAACTTCCAGCTTCCAGACCGTCAACAAGAAACTGATGTGACACATCTGACATGGATGTCTCGTGCCTTTCGAGGTCTCTTGTTACAAACTCAATGCATAATATTTTAAACCCTCACACGACCAACGCAGTCACAAAACCAGCTTGAGTCGTCTGGTGGATGTTTGTTTACGGCATGAACGTGATGCTTGTGGTATTCCCGAGAAAAAGAGGACAGGCCTCATTTACAAACGGCTCAAAAGAACGTTTCATGCACAGATCCAGGATTCATGTGGCTTTGTTTGCACCCCAAAAAAGAAGAAACTGCCGCAGAACGCGTCTACGCTCAGTATGATGAAGGCTGGGATGAGATGAGAAAATACGTCTTTTAATTAAACCCCCAGCATATTAAAAATCCATTCATTCATTAACAGAATATGAAATTTAAAGGCGTTCATTTAATAAATGCACTGACTAAATATCCATGAAATTGACACCCTCTCATATCAGCACACACACCCTCATTGTTTGGCTTTATTAAGACAAACTTCTCCCTCTCTCTATGTTTACCACAATTACACATCCAAAACCCGCAGAGCGCTTTTACTGTCTTATAGCTTTTTCCGATGTTTGCAGGGCAATGTGAAAAACTGATGCTTAACCCGGTGCATTACAGAGCGAAGCCTACAGGTCATGACTAACCGTCGGCATGTGACAGTACGGTGAGACCAAATATCAGGCACACACCTGTCAGTTTACAGGTCAGATTCACTTACATGCACATGCTGATAAGAACCAAATTAGCCTGTGCACGTGCCTCAGGAATGTGTCAGGAATTTTATGATGTCTAAAAATCAGTTCAAGGCTAAACATTTCCTAGCAAGTTTAAAAATATGTCCTTTCCCCTCCATGTACGTGTCCATTTAAATGTCAAATTGTCCAATGTTTGGAAAAAATATGCACTCTTATGCTTTGGCTGAAAATTTTGATTTAGACCTCCTTCGCTAATGAACTCATACGGGGTGCAGTCAAGTCTAGATGAGGCTCGTTAAAGTCACTCCAAGCATCAGATATTCCTGTACAAAAATAAATGCATTTCTTTTAATATAAAATATGAAATCATTTGAGCTAAAATGACCGCATATTCAAAAATTTAAAGCTAGTTACTGTATAAATCAACATTTCTTTCCCCATAGTTGCAGCAGGTGAATGTAAACCTCCGCGGTTGTGTAGTATAAGATGATGATGCATACATGCTTAGCCCCTGAGCTCCTGAAGAAAGCCCTTATTAAAATTCACACCGTGACAGCACACGTGGGGTCAGTGCTCCCGAATCCCAAGGGTGGCCGGAGCAATTAGTGGTTAAGTAATGGAGCAGCGGCAGGGAAAAGTTGTTGATGTGGCGCACGCAGTCCGATCATAGAGGAAATGGTGGTAGGAAAGGGGAGGATGTTAGTACCTCGGGGTTAAAAGTAGTCAAAGGCAAAGGAATCATATTTCACGCTTGCTCTCTCTCTCCAGGCCAATTACTGTCAGGGAATTATCAGATAGGCGCTAATAGATCATGGCACAGCAACTAAATGGCGTCCGTGCGGCCATTCTTCTAAATGTGACCTTGTGGCCGTGAGTATATACAAACACAGGGGCCTGCATGCACAAAAATGTTAATGTTCAACATACGTGTGTATACACAGATGGGGATTCAAGGTTTCATGCTTGTCAGGTAAAGGACAAATCCAGAAACTGCTCAGAAACAGCATCCTTCCATTTATTTACTTTGGTGCGAGCAATAAGAGCTCAGCAGTCAGCAGCTTGTGACGGACGCTGCAGGAAACTCTTAAAGAAAAGCAGCACGTATGAATCTCCGGTTACAAACAGTTTGAACTCTGACCTACTCTGACAGCGAGCGTTCGGGCTGTAATTAGGCGCGCTCCGTTTGTCTCACGTATCCTCGATTCAGATGTCGAGCAAACAAACGTTGGATACTTTAAAATGTGACACATGTTCCTTCGCTTGGTTTGTAACACCAGGGTTTCTTTTACAAAAGAGCCCTCATCTGACTGCATGTATATCAAACACTTCCATATAGAACATATGTTATATCTATCATTCAGCCTGCATGCGTTTAAAGTGTGCATATAGGTGCGTACTGCAGTTTTTTTCTCTTAATCTTTCCTAATCCCTTCATTAAATATCTCTCATCTCTTTTTTCTTTATTTCTTCCCATCGCCTCGTCACCATCTGCACCTTGTTGTGCGTGCCGCTGTCACTGATGATAATGATGGCGATAAAAGTTTGTAGAACAACGCTCATGGGAAACCAGAACCGCTGCTTCCACTCAATGAGCCACCTGATAAAAGCGCTAATGTTGTATCAGCCCTGCAGCTGTGGGTGCATTACTGGGCAGTTCCACAAACCCAAGCAATGACCATTAATGCCTTTGAAACGCAAAACACTTGTTAGCCAAGTATCCAAAAGCCATTTTTTTTGTATCATTCTGTAATTCTCGGAGGGTGCTGCTGGGGCTCGCTGAAACAGGCGAGCGGGTACAGAGAAGTCAGCGGGGTACGAGTTAACCAGCAGGCCAGCTCACACAGAGACGGGCATTCTGGAGCTCCTTTGTTTACCCAGATTAAGGAGCCTGAGCACACATTCACCCTCGGTAGCTGGCCAATTACAGTATTCAAACAAACCTCGGACAGTTCAAGGTCAGCTGCCTTGCTCAGTGGCCTGTCAGCAGTAGCCGTTTAAAGGGAAGCCCGGCGGCACACTACAGCAGATCAGGTTGGCGTCAGGCACTGAAACCGAAGACCAATGGAAGACATAAATTTACATGAGACATTTGAATACTTGTAGGGCACGGCTAAGTCATTAATGATGGTGCCAGCCTCCCCTTCGTCTCTCCCAACAGTACAAAGTCTCCCATTCTTGACATTTTATTGTCCCATTACGGCCAGCAGCCCATAAAGTTTAACAAGGCTCAAATAAAAACAGCAGAAGTTTTGTGTCCTTCTGTTGTGCTGTCTGTTTTGATTTTGATCTGTGCATCAGTTAATGTTAAAAATAATGTAGCTATAAAGTTTATTTTGCCCATGAATGTGTCAGTTACCCTTTCAGTCAACAGATGAATCAATCAGCCTTTAAAACATCAGAGAACAACAATCAGTCGACAATTGCACACAAGTAAAAGTTCTCAGAGCCCAAGGTGACAAGAATGTATCTCAGTAGCCTGTGACGTCTGCTTTTTACAAGACCTACATCATGGAAAGTGATAAAAAAATATCCCATGTATTTGTAAATAGGAGATATGAACTAAGGCCAAAGATTAAAGTGCAGTATTGCAGGACTAAGACCTCAGACTGGACACAACCCATCACTGGGGAAAATGTGTATTTCCTGACTGGTTGGTGAGTGGTTACTGGATGTTGCTGGCAGTTGCCGTGAAATTGGTTGCTAAAGCCCCATTCACACGGGCCTAGACTGCTCAGTGACCACTGGCACAGTGTGTAGTGGTCTGACAGTTACAGGCGGTTGCAACATAAAACTGTCACAAAGTGGTATACACGGTTACACCAAGATCACCTGTCACCTGCAGTTTGCATGGAGGTGACAGGTGAGGCCCCCGTACAGTCCCAATCTCAACATCACGGAGTCAGTCTGGGATTACATACAGAGAGCCTAAATCACAGAACTGTGCCAAAGCCGAGCAATCTACCTGCCAAATGCCTAAAAAACCTGTGTGCAAGGACACGACGGTGCCGCTCATGTAAAAACTACTGAGTGCATTATTTTTAAAAGCATCCTCACTTTACTTTTAGTGCACAGTCCTGTACATCTTCAGATACTGTCAGCATTAACTTTTAATGCACCAGGCTGAGAACAATTTGCCCTTTCTTTCTCTTACTTCCACTTTCTCCTCTCTCTCTCACGTCCCTCCTCTTCCCACCCTCCTTTGGCAAGGACGAGTCCAGGTGCTGCCAAGAATGTGACTGAGTTTGGAAAACAAATCCAGCTCGCTTCTCTCTCTCGCTCTCTCTTTTTTTTTCTCTTTTCCACCAATTGCTGTTGTTTCTTTTGTTTAGTTTTTTTTAAAGGTGGGCCAATGAGTGCAGCACAGCTCCTGACAAAAGGTTGCTGCCGAGGTTTTTAGACATCTCAAGCGATCTGCAGCTCACCGCCTTTTGTCGAGCTCTGCTTTCAACGTAGCTAAGCCTCTTTCTAACCTGCTCTTCCAAACATACCCTCGGCTGTTTGTCCTGCTCATTTACCATAGGGAAAAACTGCACTGTGTGTGAAACTGGACGTTGTATATTATACATGCGTGTTTTCCACTTCCCAACGTTCATTTCCCCACACAATGAAAGCAAGATTTTAGGATGGCTCCTTTCGGAAGTTAAAGAATAACTGGGCATTAGCAACAAGGAGAGGTTGACAACCACTGACATCAGTCACTAGTTAGTGCATCAAGCCTTGATTTCAGCAATGTTGCCTGCTGCCGTGTTGGCTTTCCTGAGCTGCACTGACCACACTTGGATAAGAGGGTTACGTGTTGAGCTGTCAGCTAAAATCAGCACGCTTTGTTAGCAAGGTGCATCCATAAACCGTAAGGGGACGTTGCACGGACACAGAAAGCAGGTTAGTGTTAAGAAACGTACAAAACCATTCCCACTCCTACCTGAGCCGCCAGCACAGACGTCTCACAAACAGAGCTTAACAACCTTAATGCAATTCAAATGGGTGAGTTATAAAAACACTTACACCCCCTATAGTTGGTATGAGAGGGAAAAATCGCTAGAGACCAAAACTATTTTTGTACCAGGCTGTACATGTTTAGTAGTCACTGGAGGGACTGCAGTGCAACTTTTTCCTTAATGGTCACAAGTGCGGGGATGGGTGTAAATGTTGATTTAACTTTAAGATTTAGCTGATTTAAATGCAACAGAGGAATTTCCGCTGTGAGCGCACGCACACACAAACGTCGCTCAAAGAGGGAAAGGTGTGAGTGTGGTGTGTCAGCATGTGCAGGTGGTATAATTAGTCTAGAGGAGCAGGAAATTCTGTTTTCAGTGTGTGAGCGTGTGGATGTATTAATGTGTGTGTTACTGTATAATTAAGTGTGTCTCAACATTAGGCGGATTGAGCTGCCAATGCTGACACCGTAGCAGAGTTTGTGCATCTGTGGTGTGACTGGGCAGTGAGCCCGCACACACACGCACACACACGCACACACACACACACACACACAGGCTGACTGCATGGGTAACTTTATCCAACTGTGCCAGCAATCTGCGAGTCCAATTTCCCTTCCCTCCCTTCCCATTTCACTCGCTCCTCTTCGCTGTACCCGCACCGTTACTGTTGCCATATCAACAGCTCTGGAGAGGTCTCCTTTTCTCAGATTTGTGATGGAACAACAGGAAAACTGCCAAAAGGCTACAGCGAGGGCAGACTTATCAGTAAGATCAGTTTGTGAATGAGTGAACGAAAGCATGAAATGCAAACTTGCAGAGAGCTGGAAAAACCCTCAAAAAACCACATCAACAACTAAAGGCTTTAAAAAGATCTTCCTGTAAAATAACCTCATGGAAGCTTCCCCAACACCAGAAAAGTAACAAAAAACACAGCTAATATATGATAACATTAAAGTAATAATATAGTTTTGCAAAAAAAAAAAAAACTCCATCTGACTGATCTCCACTTTAAGGATTTATCTTTCTCTTCTGAAATGTCTCTGTGGACCTCAAACTTGGACCAAGAGCAAACTTCTGATCCACTTGAGACTGGTTCCAAAAGCAAGTCAATCCCCACAGGCTCCCAACCTGGCAATGCTAACAGAGATGTTTACAGAATGGTATAAACAACCATTTTGGGCCTCCCTCTTGGATAATTTCCCTCTACACATTTTTCCAAAGTTGCTTCTAGCTATGACCCAGAAATGCACCTGTAAACCACCTGAACTGTGGTGCATGCCAGAGACAGTTCACAGTTTTTGGGCCCACAAACTCACCAAACTTTACTCACCAATAGCCCGCTGTGCTAGATCTGGCCTCCTGCAACTTCAAAACAAGGACTTCTGAAAAACAGCAGCCATGCTAGAAGCAGTGCAGCACGATCAAGGTGATGTCCTTCATTTCTACGGACAGGCACTGAATGTCATGATGGCAACTCAGGCAGTCTTCTAACTGATTTTCATCCTTTCAGCTTTTTTCTTTTCATATGTAACCTACTTAATTGGCAGTCGGTGTGAATGTGAGTCTGTCGCTCTGTGTTTGCCCTGCAACACGCTGGTGACCCGTCCAGGGTGCACCCTGCCTCTCGCCCTAGCTGGGACAGGCTCCAGCCCCCTGCAACCCTGAACAGGAGACAATGAAAAGATGTATGGATGGATGTATGGATGGATGGATGAATCAGCAGCAGCTGTGCATGTCAAGTTGCAGTGAGTACTGCGTATCTTCCAGTGTGTGTTCAGTTTCTCAGAGTTTACAAATAAGGCTGCGATCCAGGCACCAGCCGCAGCGCAAAGAAAACAAACCAGACTCATGTCAAGCGTATAAACAAGGGCACGAATAAAATCACATAAATAAATATGTGCAAATTATCAAGTGACATGGAAAAGCCTCAACAAACTGGGATGCGTTTGGATTTGAGGGGGAGACGGTCTGAGCTCCACTGGGAAAAGAAAACATCATCTCTGGTTTCTTGAAACGGGAACGTGTCTTTTGGACTACATTAGCTCTTGACTATGTTTCTATTTCACGCTGTGCAGTATGGAACTTAATACAACAGGTCCAGATGCTGCATTATACTGCATACGTCATGGGGATGTGCCTGCTGCACGCACACATGATGCCAACCGCATAAGATGACACCCAGTGACAACACTGAGGCCATCCTGACCATATATGAGAGCTCAAACACGGCAAGAGTGAGCTGTGCCAGTCAGTTATTCAGGTCAACTGCCCGGCAGCCTCGTCCCTGCTTAAAGAGGACAGATGCAATAATGCATAAGCAGGGGAGCATTCATTATTGTGCAATATAGTGCCTTAATCTATTTAATGTTTTAAAAGTTGTGATTTCACTGCAGGAGGCTGGCAGACTGAAAATATAAAGGCACATAAAGGCTTTACTCAGCCTGGCAGTCATACTCAGTGGACCCCCTGAACACCACCCATCATATTTAGAGGATCCCTCTACTGGACAGAACTACATCTAACTACATCCTCTTGAGAAGGTAATCCTTCTTTTGCACCACAGACCTGCTGCAAGCTAGAAGAGCACTCCAATCAGAACCTCCAGCAAGTGAAGAGCTGGTACCTGTGTTGCTACCTTAAACTCAGTAAGGATGAAGGACAGAACAAGGACTGCTTTCAGCAACTGCACTCCAACTCACTGCACATGCAGGCGATTATATTACTCCAGCTATCTGTCCCAAAGTCAAGAAGAAGGAGTACAACTTCAAAGTGCAAAAAAACCCTTATTGTGTGGCACCGTCAGCAAACTGGTTGTTTTATACATCTTTTCATGTTCTGGCAACTATAGTAAAGTTGATTTATGCAACACTCACATTAGGAAAAACAAAATGATCACCCCTGTATGCCATGAACCTCACTTTCACTGTCTTCAAACTGGTTCCTTCAAACACAGGGATCAGGTCTGCAACCAGTTGCAGTCAGTTGCTGTCCTCAAAGCAACTCTGGTGCATCAAGACAGTGAAGAACAGCAATAATGGAGTCAGCCTGAGTGTGTTGTACACTCAACCTCTGAGTGACCAGTTGGTCACAGCAATCACTTGCAATTGGTTGAAGGTTTCTTTATTATCACTGTATATATGACGAAATGTTGGTGCACACACTTGTATTAAAGTGTCCTATAAAGAATTAAACAACTAAAAAAACTATAAATAATTTGAATACAGGCATACACCTATTGCTACAAAGATAAGATGTATAATACAAGGGAAAAGTACAGCAATAAATAAACTGTACTGCATAAGTACTAGGTGAGTTCAGGTCCATGATGCTCTGGGAAATAAACCGTTAACAGTCCTGAGGTGCGTGTTTTAAGCGCTCTGTATCGCTTGCCAGAGGGGAGGAGCGTAAACAGGTTGCCAAATATGAAAAAATAAATCAATTCAAGGCAGTTACCATGCAACCACCAATATTTCCTAGTTGGAAGGAGGTTGCCATCCTATTTTTACTCTAGTGTGACTGAACTATTAGATAGCGATAACCGTCCTAATAACTGCCCAAAACCATTTACTGTAGGATGGCTGCTGAGTAGTAATACTCTGATATACAGTTAGAAGGAACAATATATATTAATATTATATTCAAAAGCTGTCAAATAAATACATTTTCATCACCTGACGGCCCTTAAGGACTCAAATGAACCGCCCTTTACTTGAATGTACATACAGGTGTTTTTAAGACACAAACCTGACCTGCTGCATGTGCAACCACACACACCACGACACCCTTCTCAACCCCCAAAAGACCTCCCATTCATCTACACATCTCAGTCACCTCTGTAATGAGCAATAAAACATGTACTGTAAAGAAACCACAAACGCACACATACACTCACAAAGGACCACATGGTCAATTCTTACATATGGCCCCACCAATGCCTCCCCACCCACAGGTGTAATGAAGCCCACAAGGCCTGGTGAGGCCCCTGGGCTCCACACAGCTGTAACTACACCCGCCTCACACTCTAACCTCCATCTTTTCTAGCTGCATGCAGAGGATTCTGTGAAAGAGGAGAAGGTGGTAAAGGGGGAGGAGAACTTTGGCAGGGGCAAAAAGGTAGAGCCAACAGGCTGGAAGGTGATTTTCTTGGCAGAAAGTCATGTTGGGTGTCGAGAGCAAGGAGCCCCCGATTCCCACCAGCTACCCCGAATGCCTGTGTGGTCGTGGTTCTGATTACCACCAAACCTCTTGACATACTTGCACGCACACGCTCACAGAAGCCCCCATGTGCGTGGCGATCCGGGGCTAACATTTGCACACATTTACATTTTACAGACACACGGCCTAATCAGGCAGAGTACGCATGACATTCACATGCAGCATGTCAAAATCCTGAGTGTCCAGGGTCTTACTTGCTCTCTAAATGTTGTCAGAACAGATGAAGAGGCCTGCCTGCTTTTTCCTTCCACTCACAGAGACGGTACGACAGAAGAAAATGATAGGGCCGTGAATAAGAAAAACAGGGGGTGGAGAGAATGCGGCAAGAGCCAAGTCTGTCAAAGTGCAAAATCTTGAGTTTTCATCCCTGAGGAATAAAATGAAACGGTTACTCAATCATTTCATATTTTTACCCCATGCCTTCTCTTTGTTTTCCTTTCATGGACACGTGCACACACATATAGACATGGAAATCATGTCCATGTGGCAGCCGATACATACAGCAGTGTAAGAGAGTATGTGTGAGTGATTAAAAAAAATAATCAGAGAGGGACAAGATAGAAACACGCCGGGTTGATGGATGTCAGGATGAATTTTATGCTACTTCAACATGTCTTTGCACCTTAGTTATTGGGTAGTAAAAGAGTGGAAGTAGCAGAGCACTCTCCTTTACAATGTGAGTTCAGACAGGCTCATCTATCCCACAAACACCCCAGGAGGCAGTCTGCATGTGATTCTGTGTGCTGATGATTTATTATCCATCCCCACGGAGGTGATTTCCCTTCAGTTTACTTCATTTGCTACAAAGCTTGAGAAAGTAGAGCCCGTTATATTCACCGAGACAAAAGGAGGCATAAACAATCCCACCCAGGACACTGTTTCACTCGTTTCTGTCGCCGCTACAAGACAGATCTATTATTTTCTACCGCGTGCAGTCAGACGCCTCCTATGATGAAATTAAATAAACAACATGTGGGAAAAGTTGAAGAAAGAAAGGCACGCTGAAAGGAACAAGGAGGGGCAAAGGGCCGGGGCGAGCTGTCAGCGGCACATCATCGCCACCTCTGCCTTTTGTTTCTGCCTTGGTGGGGCTGGAATGTGCGTAATGATCGGGTAGACTCTATAAAATATGTGTTGGAGCTATACGGCAGGGTATCTGCGGTTGGCGCGTGAGCGTGTCTCTGTGATTGCTTTATCTACCCAGCAGAGTGTAAATATGCGCAAAGCGTATTATGCTGCATGTAACATATAACAAGAGAAATGTATCTCCTGTGAGTTTTCTACATCTGCAAGCATACGCTTCAATTTAAGGCTTTTATTACTATTTTAGATCCAATTTACAACCCAGTGTACAATGAAAATACCCATCATTCTCTGCTTCCAAGTGAACACGCTGATGTGAGTTCACAGTGAACAGAGTAAGGTAAAAGTATAATTGAGTTTAGTCCAAATTTGCTTGTTAATATCCCGAGTTTTAAGCATCTCTGACATACAGAAGCATTTCCAGGCACCAGCTGCAGTTATTAAAATGAGCTATTATCAGTTTTTCCTGTTAAATTACCATCTTCCTATTTTTGGAGACTAATAAGTAGGCTCATTAGCAAGGCAGCCTTCGTTGTTGTCAGACTGCCAGGCCTACACTGACCCCCTGCTGGACCTAACGATGAGTGGGGATGGTTATCTAATGTATCTTACCAAACTAATGAAAAACGTGATGGGTGCTGACCTCTTAAATTCAGACATTGGTAAATGTGTTTCTGTCTGTAGCTTGGCTCAGTTGCTGAAAGGCCACGGGTTTCTTTGTGCCACTCTAAAACGTATCGATGGGCGACACAGCCTCAGAATTACGTCCCGTGATTTCTAAAACATTTGCAATGATGATGTTTACGGCAATATAGAGAAAAAAAAAGCAGCAGTATCAAAGTGTCATAGGAGTGCGGTTTCTCACGTGAGATCATGTGCGCACTGGCTGCGGATGTGACACAACCACTGGTTGCTAGGGAAAAACGTGTATTCCCCGACTGGTTGGCAGTGGTTCCTAGAGGCTGCTGGATCTCAGTTGCAGGTGAAAACAGCTGCAGCAGTACAACTTGAAAAAGTGTGACGCAAAGTTGAAGGTGTGCCTCAACACTGCAGCCAGTATGTTTCACTTCTACTTTGAAGGCAAACGGTCTCCATTTCCAGTTTGTGCTGCAATTTTCATGGTTTCACTACAGCTCGGAGAGTCCATCCCTTCCATGAAAACAACAACCGTGGCAATGTGCTAGTGACCCAAGCAATCAAGCAAGGAGGCTTTTGTGGTCTGTAGGCCTGTATGACTGGGGCTTTAGCAATCATTTTCCTAGCAACTACCAACAACCTCCAGCAACCACTCAGGACCAGTTGGGGAATAGTTATTTTTCCCTCACAGCCGGTGGTTGCCTGATGGCGGTGGTCCCTAGGCCTGTGTGACTGAGGCCTTATTCACATGATCTTAAATTACCACCAAGGTTGTCACATGTCCAAAATGTTGAACAAGTTAGCACCAGGTGGTTCGTGGTCATGCGTCTCCAAAACTTCAATACAGTGACAAAGCTTAAGTCAAATGTAAGCACAAAAGTAGCCTAGGTAGTGTTTCCCCTGGAAACGATTAAGTAAGTAAACTTAACTACTTAACAATTTAGTTTGATGTTTGGTAAAAATTAATTTGAAAAATATTTTCTACCTGTGATATTTTTATCTTGGGTTGATTGAACCACTTGATCAAACCCTCTTTTACCACCATGTAACCACATCAGTAATTTCCATCCACCATTTGCTCTTCCTGTCATATGCAATGCAACTAGCAAGTGCTGCAGTGATGCTCAGTTGAGTAATTCATTTACTTTTAGGTTGCATAACACCAACTGCTAGTTCCTCCTCCTCACGTGCCTTCATGCCTTGGTTGTACTCCGCAGTGTGTTTTTGCCTCAAGTGGCAAAAAAGGTGTGTTGTTTCCACCTTTAGTAGGAACAATTTTCCAAAGCACTGTGCTTTGTTGGAGGTTCCTGAAGTAACTCCCTTTTTAATTACTAAATCATCATCTGCTCTTGCTCTCAGACATGTCTGGGCTTGTCTCGTTGTTGTGCGCTGGGGAACGTACATGCATAGACACAGTAATATCACAATATGACACTTTTTTAATCACGTAAAACTTTATACTGGTGTTACTGGACTGCATGATACGGAATAGCCCAACTAAAAACTGAAAGCATTATATACGTTTTCATATCAGCCGACCGTTATCCCAGGTCAAGTACACACCCTGTACAACAAAAAACTAAGAAAATCTTAACGTACAGCACCTACTCGCAGCAGGTATTGTAAGGTAAAGCCTCTGCGAAGCTCATTTCATCTGCAAACCATACCGAATGAACCACATGAACAATGGCTGAAAAAATTTGAATCCCCAGGTCCTGCTCCGAGGTGCACCAGAAACACAGAACTTTGATTTTCAATTAAACTTTCCCACTGAATGTGAAATCAGCCCTCCAGTTCCAATTTGTAAATGTTTGCCTTTCTGCACAGTGAAGGTCAAACATCTAAAATGAACAATGATCAAAACAGAGGGCCTTAAATACTGCAGCATTCGTGGGTGTTCGTACGCCTTTTTTGTCTGTGTGCACATTTGTAACTATCCTTGAGGCAGAAGCAGAACACTTGACATTGTGCTGGTGTGATTCCAGTTTATCTCTTCACCAGTCTGCCTTTCACATTTTCTGTCTCAAACAGCTTCACAAGAAAACATCCAAAGCATTTATTAGGCTTTGACAGCTATGACAGACAATTACATTATAATGTCCGGCTGTTTGATTTGGAGTATGGCGTCAGAATATGGACAAAATTGGTCTTTTTTTCTCTTTCTCCACTGTGCTTGTCTCAGCATGACTGAACTAATTAAAAGAACAATCATTTTCCAATATTGATCCTGGTGAACAGAAGAAACGTGATGTTCAAAGCCATGAACTCTGAACAAAACCTTTTAAGTCTAGCATGCTCTAAATTATTTAAGTGGCACTGCACTTTGAAAGAAACAACACAATCACTCTCCTACAAATTAAAGGTTGAATTCATAAGAAATTAAACACCTACACTCAGGATTTCTGCTGCAACTTCTTCACTCCGTCAGGACGAAGTCGCAGAGACCAGTGATAAACTTTAAAGTGATGCTGTAAAATGACCATTTTCATTAAACTATGTTTTAACATTTAACACTGCACTGTAACTGAGTTGTAGCTGCTTAGTCGGTTTCTGTCCGTGCAGCTCTGCGATTGAAGGAATGAGGACGAACTCTGGTGAGATAGTCCAGTTTGACCAGATATACAACAGATGTTCTGAGCCACAGAAGGCAGAGAGGCGCTTTTACGCTTCAGAAAACCTGTGTTTAAAATACCACCACACACTTATATAAAAGAACGTATACTTACAGTATACATAAAATCATGCAGGCACCGACACGCTCACACATGCTGTGTAGATGTTTGCACAGGAAAAAGGTCAGATGGGTACAGCGGCCTCAAGTTCACCACACTGCAGGGTGTTTTAGGCTGCTAAAGGAGTGCATACCCTCTCTGTCTCCCTTACGGCAAAAGAGAAGGAAAAAAAATTCAGCACTGCGTCAGATTGGCATGCTGACCCCAACATGCTCCTACCCACAGGCTCCTCTGAATCAAAGACAAGGTAGAAACAAAGGAGGCCAGCTAAGTAAGGAACAGAGAGGCGAGGGAGGGTGCCTGTGGGACCCAAACAAAGAAGTCAGATACAGATTGGAGGCATGTTGTTTTCACACAATGAGCCATACATGTTTGACTTACAGTACATGTACAGTATGCTGGTGCATGCAGGCATGTACATACATTAACAATAGAGAAAGGAATACAGTCTCTCACAGCCTTCCAGAAAAGCAGCTGTCAACACATGCCAACTTTATCCTTGGCCACCTTTCTGTCATAAAATCCTTTTTATGTGCCTCTGCCGGTGACAGTCACAGTCGGATGAATGCGTTTGGGCTGTACGGCCACACCGTGCTCATAAGCGTGATATCTCTTGAATGCCTTGAAGGAATTTCTTTAATGAACTGGTGGTCAAAAGATTAGTTTTACCTCAAAAGGGAGATTTGTTTTAAAGGCTATAGTTGTGTAGTTGTTGTCAGGATGCATCAGTTTTCTTTTGTTTTTTTAAATAAAATTTCATCTTTAGATTTAATCAGTGACACTATTTACTGTAAGTTGTTTTTGGAGTATGGAAAACAGGCAAAGCAAGAGAACTAAGACAAAAGCAGACAGCTGGAAAGGCCACTGGGAGTTCCCCACCTAACGTGTTTATAATGGAAGAGATAGGGATGTACAGCACCAGTCCTCAGTCTGGTAAAATATTTATTACTAATTGTACTAAAGTAAAAATGTGGCTTTAGCATTTTGACTTGATCAAATCTGTCCAAAAAATGATGTGGGCTTTACAGTTACTTGGGAACCGGTTAGGAGAGACAGCATCCATCCCACTTTGGATGGAGCAGCTCTAATTTCAAGAAATCTGGCCGAATTTATTAAACCTCCCAAAACATGACTACCCAGGGTTGAGACCAGGAAGCAGAGTTGCAGTCTTACCTGCCTCTCTGCAGTTTCCCTACCCCATGTGTCCTACCGTGGCACCCTGTCTTGGACCAGTCCTATTTATATCATACATGCTTCCCTTAGGCAGTATTATTAGAAAACATTGCATACATTTTCATTGCTATGCAGATGATACCCAGTTTTATCTATCCATGAAGGCAGATGACACACATCAATTAGTTAAACTGCAGGAATGTTTTAAAGACATAAAGGCCTGGATGACCTCTAATGTCCTGCTTCTAAATTCAGATAAAACTGAAGTTCTTTTACTCGGCCCCACAAATCTTAGAAACATGGTGTCTAACAAAATACTTACTCTGGAAAGGATTACCTTGGCCACCAGTTATACTGAGAGGAATGTTGGAGTCATTTTTGACCAGGATATGTCCTTCAATGCACATATTAAACAAATATGTAGGACTGCTTTTTTGCATTTGCGCAATATTTCTAAAATTGGAAACATCCTTTCTCAGAGTGATGCTGAAAAATTAGTTAATACATGTATTACTTCTAGGGTGGACTATTTTAATTCATTATTATCAGGCTGTCCTGAAAGCTCATTGCAAAGCTAGAGTACTGACAGGGACTAGAAAGAGAGAGCAGATTTCTCCCATATTGGCTTCTCTTCATTGGCTCCCTGTTAAATCTAGAACAGAATTTAAAATCCTTCTCCTCACATACAAGGTCTTGAATAATCAGGCCCCATCTTATCGCAGATGGCTCGACATACTTTCCATCAAGAGAAAGTTTGCATTCAAGAGCTGTTTTATATAATATTTTTATCAATAAGAACAAAACCAGATAAGCAATATATTCTTGATTGAGAGAAGAACGTCAACACAGGTAAACGCCACGAGTCCCAGCCTCTCGTTCTGGGGGCTGTTTCTAATCCCACTGTGCTACATGACCATCTGCTCACATCACAGGTTTATATTAAACAACATTGAGGGGCAGAGAGGCAGTGGCAGTCCAGATAATATTTAGTTCACCCTGCAACAAACGAGACAGAACTTTTCCGCACATGGAGAAGATGCTGTGTGGCCCTCTGTTCACAACCATTTGGTAACCAAACCAACTGTCAATTAAATGTGTGTATATAGACAGGCATTTGTTTCTTCTGTGCAATAATCTGATCAATAGTTCTGGCAGGACCTCAATCACACATCAGCACATGTTCATCTACGCGGCAGTCTTTGCCCACACACCATGACCAGGTTTGACCAAGATAGCGTACCATTAAAATGTAAGTGATAATCAACCCGGCAACCCATATAAATTCTGTCTCTGCCACTAAGCGGAGCCAGATGAGACACTGACTTGAGATCACTCATTAGCATAGGAAAGACGCAAAGAAAGCGCCCCTACAAGTGTTAATTGAGGAAGCATGTCCTGGCTGGTTGGAGGACTGGCGGCTGACACAAAAAAACGTATCCATTACATTTATGTATTTTCCTCCAGCATAGTCTATTGAAATCGTTCCAAAATACCAGCATCATTAGCTAACCACTATTTTTAGAAGTAAGATGAGTAAGCAAAAGAGCCAAAACATTAGAACACATCAAAAACACACCATGCATGAATAACACACCAAAAGCAGATTCCCAAGCATGTTTTACCCAAAGATAACAATGCAGAATGGAGAGCATAGGGGTGAGAGGGGTTTCATGTACACTCTGCTGTTGAAATAATTCCTTCATTTATCAGTTTGACCCAGCCGTGACATTAAAGACAAATAAGCTGTTGTGACTGAGAGACAATCAATTAACTACTGGAACTGGCTCACTGGCCACACACAGTGTGTAATGGCAGATCCAGTGTCTAGTGCACAGCCAGCAGACACTTCCACAGCTCCCATTAGTCAAGTGGGACTCAGCCAACACCAGGGCAGCAGTACAGACTTAAAAACCTGAGATCAAATGTGGCCTCTGTTTCAGTGACTTATATCTCAGGGAATAAAGTTCAAAAGAAGGCTATTATTTTTCATCATATTAAAAGAGAAACTGAGTGACATAAATAGTGAATGAGCTCAGCCTAGCACCATTAAGTCCAGCGATGTAATGCAGGGCTGGTAAGATCTACTGTCTAGCTTTAACTGTGGCATTAACATCACAGACAGAGATATGACGGGGTTATGTGTTGTCAAGGGACACTGAAGCCACAGCAGTGTTCGTGGGATTTCTTCTGCTTAAGCTGAGCGGTGACCTGTGTTAGAGAGGAGAGTATTTGTAGAGCAGCGGTGGGAAGCTGCATGTCTCTGTATTACTTCCTCAGAGGTGCTCATGTCTGTACACAGCTCAGTGTAACGAGAGAACAAAGGATGCAGGCAGCATCATATTTACACAGGATTACTGGAGCTGTGAACTGTGTACACTGTGTCCAAAGCCAAATTCAACATTTAGCAAAGTAAACCGGATGTTTAATTTCAACTTTTCAAACAATGCTTATCCAGACAATCCATGAGTTTTTGCACAATAAGGCCATTTCTGTAATTTTGCCTCTGCACACCGCTGCAGTGGATTTTAAATCAAGCTGATAATAATGTGCAGACTTTTAGCATTAATTACGGGTGTAATAAAAACTTAATTGGTGCCCAAACCAACCATCTGAAGAGAAGGCTGAAGAGAAACCTCTTCACCCCATCTAGCCACGTCAAGAACGGGGATACGAGAGTCAAAGTCTACGAACAAAAGATGACTTCATGAATGTAATACAGTTTACCAAAAGGTGCAAACTAGTGTTTGCACTCTAGAACAGGAAGGCCAGAGTAGACTTTGCCAGAAAACATCTGAAAAAAGCTGAAAAGTTCTGGAAAAATCTTCAGACCAGAAAACCAGAATGAAGAATGAAGAGAAAAGTGTGGAGGAGGTAAACAGCTCAGGACCTGAAGCATGTTGCGTTATCTGTCCAACATGGTGGAGGCAGCGTTATAGCACGAGCGTGTATGACTGCCAGTGCGACTATTGTTTATTGATGACGTGACTGCTGACAGAAGAAGCAGGATGAATTCTGAAGTGTTACAGGGCTATGTGCTCTGCTCAGATTTAGTTCAGTGATGCAAAGCTGATCAACTTACAGTGCACACAGATAACGACCCAAAGCATACTGGAGAAGTAACTCAAGACTTGGTCTTGCCCCTCAGTGGCCAGGAGCATGGTTTCCAGTTATTAAATATAAAACTGAAGGTGACTGCAGGAAAGTGCTAGCAGAGCAAAGGAGGAAATACATTCAATGAAACCCATGGAAATACATCCATGGTTCCAGACTTCTGGCAGTCACTGCCTGCAAAAGACTTTCATTCAGCGGTCATAAAACAATAATTTTAGAATAAAAGCTTAAAGTCTGCACTTCAATCACATCTTGAATGATTGAAAATCCACTATAGTGGTGCACAGAGGCAAAATCACAAAGTTAATTGTGCAATTAATAATAAACAGCTGCATGTGCTCTCATTTCTCTTGTTTGGGACCATGCTGCCCCTACATCAGCTCAGATGGGCATCATAAAAGAGCCCATTATGCAGCAGCCACCACCCTCCACCAACAGCTGCACCCAAAGACAAACATGCCGCTTCAGCAGCCTTATCACAAACAGCAGGCCTATGGGCCCAGCTGCCTGGAGCTCATGTGATCTATCATTAGTCTAATGGGCGGTCAATTAATGTTAACTTGCCAGTAGAGCTTGGTCAGATACACAGGTCGGTCTTATAGCTTTCCTTTGTGATTGTTTCTTAATTACTCAAAGATCAGTCTTTGTTTTCCTTTATCGTGAGCCTGCTGCAAATTCAATTCATTAATAAAACTGAGACACTCCAGGGTAGATGTGTTTTCATCCGTTTACAGGGAGCAGCTCAGATTTCTGTTTCACGTTACTGTCACTGCTCCCTGCTGCTGAGAAACAGAAACAAGATGCAGACAAAAATGCAGCTAGAGGACAAATCATAAGTATAATATAATATATGAAACAGGCTTTACTCTACTTGATTTAATTTGATTGCATCAGATTGCAAAGTGGTGCGATGTACAACAAATCAGATTCAAAGATGTCCTTGCCATCCCTGCCTGCACAGAAGACTGACACCGTGGGATGTTATTAGGTAATTATGCATGAAGCTTTAATAATCGTGTCGCTGAAGCTTTGTGGAAGTGCATGTTCTTGCTGACAAAGCAGATTACAGCAGTGTGCCACCGATTCTTGTTTCTTAATGGTGCATAAAACATTAGAATTAGGACTTTGATGACAACTTAATTTTAACTTAAGCTCTCACGCACTGATTCACTGAAAATTATGCTGTCATCAACTGACTAGGTCTGTTTTTGTGTATAAATCATTCAAAAAAAGAAAAAATGTCATTAAAAAGAAACCAAATGGGTTGTTATTAAGGTGCTACTCCAGCATTGTGAAATATCTCAGCCAATACTGGAGTGAATGAATTCACTTGGAATTTCCCCAGAGGATTAAGCCTAATCAGATATGTGAACACTGTGGATGGCTGTGGCTTTGACCCCATCCATCCATCCATCCATCCATCCATCCATCCATCCACTGAAACCTATCTCAGCTGTTATAGCATGAAAAGCACTTTCCATCCTATGACAATACTTTCTCAAAAGCCTTGCTGACATTGTTATCTCCACCAGAGTATGTGATTGGTTTGGTCAGTTTGGTTTGTTTGTTAGTAGGATCGTTCAAAAGGTTATGGGTGAATCTGCATTAAAGGTTTTACCAGAACTAACATTTAGAGTACATTCATATCTGGATACAGGAGTTTTGGAAGGAATCTGTGAAATGGGGCAATCTCGAAGATCTGGGTCTGCTGATACATGTCGCATTAAAATTTGTGGAGGCACCATCTTGATGTTCTCAAGAAATTATCCCAAAGTAATTCAAATCCAGATATCATTCTGGATATACACGTTGCAGAGGGAACTTTCAGCCTGGGTAGAGATATGCAGTCTCAGACTGTTCTTATTATTGCTCAGCTCTTTGAGCAATCTACTGAAGAAAGGATGTCACTAAGGGATCCTGTGGCACTCTGGACATATACACACTATATGGACAAAAGTACTGGGCTACTTACATATTACACCTACGGGATCTGTGTAGGATCTGCTCGACCATGGAAAGCCATGCAATCCAGAATTGTGCGCTAGGAGCTTTGAGTCAACAGAGTTTTGGTAACTGTTACGCACTATGCTTTGTGTAATGTTATGTGGTCTGCGTCTTTGTGGCTGGGCTGCTGTGGTTCCTAAGCTCTTCCAATTTGCAGTAATACCGCCTACAGTTCATCGTGGAATAGCTAGAAGGGAAGAAATGTCACAAACTGACTTGCTGCAATGCTGGCATCCTATTACAGTACCACAGTCAAACTTTAGAATGACCCATTCTTTCACAAATGTTGGTAAAGGCAGACTGCTCGTTTGAGAATAAAGAAGAAGTGGTTTTGCTCTAATAGGGCTACTGAGTCAGCAGTCTTATGTGTTAGAAAGATGAGTCAGCCAATAGGTGCATACTCATCATGGCTGCGTACATACAGTATTTTGGTCACCACCTAGAACATTCATGAGATTTGCACGCTTGGTTCATGGAAATGTCACACTCAACTGTCAATCTTACATTTGTTTTGTTTTTTTATAGCAAGCTTGTGGAAAATCCCAAGATACTTAAACCGTACTTGTCAGTATCCTTTAATCTACGGGTTTACGGACCCTCGAAGGTTTTACCTTCCAGTATCAGTAACTGGACACTATCTCTAAATAATACAGACTTCAAAGGCCCACTCTGTTGTTGGGTATCATGATGAATGTTTCCTAAACCTCTATTTGAGAGTCAAAAACTGTATACATGTGACATGTTAGAAGAGCTTCATGTTGGAGTTAAAGTATATAGCACTTTCTCTAGGATGCTGAGAGGCAATAGCTACCTATGGTGGCAATATCCCCGCTTAAGAGGATTGGGAATTCAAACCAGGTAGTTTCTGCTGAATAAAATATCGCAGCTCGAGGGGTCCGATGCTGTTCGAATGCTGAGCTCTGCACAGACGTGAGGTGGTGGAGGGAGCCTGTGCGCGAGACACAGCCAGGAGGCATTACGCTAACTTTTTGATGTCAGTGAATAAGGGTGGTTGCTGAAAATGGGACACTCAGAGGGTAGGCTGAACAACAACAACGCATGGGATCCTTAACAAGAACAGCAACACTTCAAACAATATATTGATTGGCACCAAGCAAGCAACAACATCTCAGACGTCCCATTTACCACACAATGGTGCAAAACCACATGGGATTCCTGTTTTGTCTTTCAGCGGTCTCGAGCTGTTTGGGAAAGCGTAAAGTGTGATTGCAAGTGATGCTGACACCCGATAACACATCTGAAGCGTGACAGCTTTGTACACAAGCTGAACTATAGCCCAGGTGCATGCAAAACACCACAACTATTCTCACAACTATGGGCTAAGAACGGTGTGTTTAAGCAGCAGCACTGCACCGGCATTTTTAAAGCAGCCCAAAGTCAACACCAGGTCAACAAGACTCACATTAGATCACATTGTTTTATTTATTAAAACTGAGCTGTGGTGCGTGTGCCAGCTGGAACAGATTGCATGGTATTTTAATGTCAATAAAAACATGGCCCTGAGCCATTTCTGGCATTTCCTTCCTGCCTGTCACATATAAGCTACTTCATGGTTTGTTCATGACAACAGGGATGCTGTTAAATGACAGCTTCGTGTCAAATAAAGCTTTAAATATTCTGTCTCAGAAGGTGGCAGTAAAAACAAACCCTCTGAGTGGATAATTTTTGTTCTGTATGAGGTTTCTGAGTTAGTACCAAGTGTGAAATTATAATCTGAAAACTTTAAATCATTTTACTTACATTTTTCCAAGACTGCAAACACAAAAAAACGCAATAAACGACCGCAAATGGCTTTGATTAAAGTCGACGTCGGGCATTTAGCACTCACTTCAAAAACTGATGAATGGGCTGTTGAGAAGATGTGGTGCATTCAGCGTAGCACACAAAATTTAAAAAAATTGCTTTATATCTGTCTATCTATCTATCTATGTGTATATATATATATATATATATATATATATATATATATATATATATATATACATATATACATATATACATATATATATATATATATATATACATATATACATATATATATATATATATATATATATATATATATATATATATATATATATATATATACAGTGCCTTGCGAAAGTATTCGGCCCCCTTGAACTTTTCAACCTTTTGCCACATTTCAGGCTTCAAACATAAAGATATAAAATTTTTATTTTTTGTGAAGAATCAACAACAAGTGGGACACAATCGTGAAGTGGAATGAAATTTATTGGATGTGTCAAACTTTTTTAACAAATAAAAGAACTGAAAAGTGGGGCGTGCAATATTATTCGGACCCCTTGCGTTAATACTTTGTAGCGCCACCTTTTGCTGCAATTACAGCTGCAAGTCTCTTGGGGTATGTCTCTATCAGTTTTGCACATCGAGAGACTGAAATTCTCGCCCATTCTTCCTTGCAAAACAGCTCGAGCTCAGTGAGGTTGGATGGAGAGCGTTTGTGAACAGCAGTCTTCAGCTCTTTCCACAGATTCTCCATTGGATTCAGGTCTGGACTTTGACTTGGCCATTCCAACACCTGGATACGTTTATTTGTGAACCGTTCCATTGTAGATTTGGCTTTATGTTTTGGATCATTGTCTTGTTGGAAGATAAATCTCCGTCCCAGTCTCAGGTCTCTTGCAGACTCCAACAGGTTTTCTTCCAGAATGGTCCTGTATTTGGCCCCATCCATCTTCCCATCAATTTTGACCATCTTCCCTGTCCCTGCTGACGAAAAGCAGGCCCAAACCATGATGCTGCCACCACCATGTTTGACAGTGGGGATGGTGTGTTCAGGGTGATGAGCTGTGTTGCTTTTACGCCAAACATATCGTTTTGCATTGTGGCCAAACAGTTCGATTTTGGTTTCATCTGACCAGAGCACCTTCTTCCACATGTTTGGTGTGTCTCCCAGGTGGCTTGTGGCAAACTTTAAACGAGACTTTTTATGGATATCTTTGAGAAATGGCTTTCTTCTTGCCACTCTTCCATAAAGGCCAGATTTGTGCAGTGTACGACTGATTGTTGTCCTATGGACAGACTCTCCCACCTCAGCTGTAGATCTCTGCAGTTCATCCAGAGTGATCATGGGCCTCTTGGCTGCATCTCTGATCAGTCTTCTCCTTGTTTGAGATGAAAGTTTAGAGGGACGGCCGGGTCTTGGTAGATTTGCAGTGGTCTGATACTCCTTCCATTTCAATATGATTGCTTGCACAGTGCTCCTTGAGATGTTTAAAGCTTGGGAAATCTTTTTGTATCCAAATCCGGCTTTAAACTTCTCCACAACAGTATCTCGGACCTGCCTGGTGTGTTCCTTGGTCTTCATGATGCTCTCTGCACTTGGAACAGAACCCTGAGACTATCACAGAGCAGGTGCATTTATACGGAGACTTGATTACACACAGGTGGATTCTATTGATCATCATCAGTCATTTGGGACAACATTGGATCATTCAGAGATCCTCACTGAACTTCTGGAGTCAGTTTGCTGCACTGAAAGTAAAGGGGCCCGAATAATATTGCACGCCCCACTTTTCAGTTTTTTATTTGTTAAAAAAGTTTGACACATCCAATAAATTTCATTCCACTTCACGATTGTGTCCCACTTGTTGTTGATTCTTCACAACAATAAATTTTATCTTATGTTTGAAGCCTGAAATGTGGCAAAAGGTTGAAAAGTTCAAGGGGGCCGAATACTTTCGCAAGGCACTGTATATATATATATATATATATATATATATATATATATATATATATATATATATATATATATATATATATATATATATATATAACTAAATGGGGAACCCTTTGTCACAGTGAACTTTTTAAAAACCACTCTCTTATTTTGCATCCCCACACTTCTTTTGAAAGAATAAAATATTTAAGCCTCTGTGGATACGCAGCAATAGAGAATGAATGATAGAAAAGAAACATGTTGAAACACAATTATTAAAGAAGTGCCGGGAGCAACATGACATTTTTAGCTTTCTTTCCTCCACAGATTAAAGATTAAAATCCAGTACCTGCATCAGCAGCCGGTTCTTTTCATCAGACACTGAGGGATAAAGTTATAAAGTAATTATAAACCAACATATTTGGAAATACTTCTGCTCTTTGGCATACATGTTTTTCAGACATGTGGAAAGTTTTTATTGGACAGTTTTTACCTTTGCTGTGTAATTGGGCTGTAAAGCAAATGCATGCTCTTTGATCTCACTGACGTTTAGGCTGGCACTGTGAATGTAGCACCCCTATGGGGATGTTATTTACTGAGTGTTTGAACATGAAATATAGTATTTGTGAAGCTGATATAATGATGGCAGTATCCTCTTGGTGCCTCTGTTGGCTAAACAACGGTTACCTAATGCAGGATTTTAAAATAAAAGTCAGTATACTGTACAAAGAATGCCTTTGCCAAAATCTGTTCTATACGCTCTAATCCCTTCAACAAAGAATATTTAGGGCATGAGCGGATATACTGAGAGTGCAGCTGCCATGGTGTGTACTTATTAAAAAAGTCCTGGCAACATTACAAACACAGATATCACTGTAAAAAAAACAACAACAACAACAAAAACAGTGAAAGTGTAATTTCTTGCAAAGCTGCAGGGTGTTGTAAATTCCAGGTGATCAGCACACAGTGCAGTTGTTCCCAAGAAAAGGCAAAGACTTAAACCCGTGCACTGTGACTCACAGTCATGGCCCTCAAGGCTTTTCTGCAACTAAACAAGCAGTCTAAATAGATAACCTAGATAGCGCGCTGCATTCCCTCTCTCTGTCGACTCAAACCCACGCCGCACACACTCACGCAAGGCAACACTGGAGACAGACTGGCTACGCGGCCTCCCCTGTGCTGCTAACTAACACAACCAGACATGCATGGCCGACGTCAGATGGGAAACATTAAAATAACATGGGACCTTAGGGGACCGGGAAAGAGGATTGGAGCCATCCTGCTTCTCCTTGCTAACAGTCCCTCTGCAACGGTGAAAGAACACATGTGTGTGCATGTGTGTGTCCCCTCCCTGACCTCGGGTACGCTACAGCTAATCGCACTGAATGCAGCTATATAATTACCTTCTCCTTCATCAGATCCAGTGGGTATCTTCATTTACTGTCACGCTACCAGGTTTTTGGTGAATGAGCGCCCACCATTACTGCGTCTGTGTTTAATTAACTGCACTTGAAATGAGTGCTGGTCAAGGTTGTTCAGTGCATGTGAATGTGACAGACACCTAATCACCTCACGGACACGCTGGATAATTAATATGAGCTTGTTTGCTGTTCTTGGGGTTGATTTATTAAATTTTTTTACATTAAAAGTCACAACAATGTGGCGGGGCTCTCTATATGCATATTAATGTCAACTCGGTACTTCATGTCCTCCTCATGTTCTCAGTTCACATATTTATGCAACCTCTAACAGGATTTTCCAGTACTACGGGGAAGAGCACAAATATGGAACATTAGATTAGATGTTCTGCCGCTTTTAAGTACTTTACTGTTATAAGTTTGTGTGTGTGCGCACGTAGCTGTGAGTACCCATGTGAACAACACAATTGTGAAGGCATGGTGTGGAATATAACAAGCATATACAAATATGAATGAATTCACCAGAAAGGCAGATGTGCTGTCCTACATTAAAAAAATTATATACAGTATATTTGAAATGGAATTATCTTTTAAGCAAATATATTACACATTCATGCTTATAGCACTTAAAATATGAATGGTAATGCTATAAAGTAAAGTCACTGGAATAAGCATCACTTAATTGGTATTTAGACCTTCATAAGACCTTGTAAGAAGCTTATTATTTTTAGAATAGGAGTCGCATAAAAAAGTATGTTAATGAGTGGTCATTAACTGCTTAGCATCTATATTAATCTTAATAAATGAACTAAAAAATATTATTAATGATAATGATAATAATAATAATGCTATTATACAATTACAAGACACTCCTGGCTTTAATAAGTTGTCTTAAATAGTCTAACAATTTTAAAAAGTACTTTGATGTAATCACTGTTTATCATGTTATTTGTAGCACGTTGTCTTGTTACCACCTAATATTTGTTAACAGGCAAGTCATGGGGATTTATAAGTGCTTTTTACCCATTTACCAACGCATATTTGATACATCATATAAAAATGGGTGTAGCTTCTGGATCTTCCTGGAGTTGCCTTAAACCTGAATTCTTTTTAATGGCCAGCAGGGGGCGTTTCCTCCGGTTGCAAAGATGCACCCGAATGTTCAGAAAACGACCGGTAAGCTACCTCAGTGATGTTTGATACCACAGATTTCCTTTCCGATCCAATACCGAGTAAAATTCAAGCTGGTATCGGCGATACCGATCCGATACCGATCCTTTGTTCAAAAATCTTAAATGAAATAAAATCACAGAGCAAAACAAATGATAAGACTACTCAACACATTCCTTAGTCTTATTTAGATTGAATTATATGCAGTCTTTCAGTTATCTTACATGTTAGGAAAGCTTACTTGAATAAATCTCAGCTTTTTTACCTCCATGAGATTATCTCACGTAGGCATGTTACAAATATTACTCCAAGCTGAAATCATGCAGCTATGTGTTGAAGCATGTGTTTATTTCAATACTAATACCATCTTAATTAATCTGTCCAACTCAAACAGAGACCGTGATTATCGCCCCTTAAAACTCTACAGAGCAGTGAGCAGTAGCAGCACGCTGTGCTTGGGCATTACGTCCTTCCGCATTACACATTTACCAGGCAAAAGAAAAAGTAGTTCCCATCCACCCCGTAATAATCAATAATAATAATAAATAATTTGGTTACTTTCTATGTGTTCTTGGTAAGATACATTATCTCAAATGACTGAAGTATCGAAAGTATCGATACTTGGCCCTGCGAATCGATTTTAAAGCATAAAGGTCTGGTATCGGAAGTATCGATATTTCAGTATCGATCCGCGCATCACTACTCTCTGACCTTAGCAAACACTCTGCAGATGAGTTTAAGGACTCAGTCCCTAGTTTCAAGTCATGAAATAATAACAATAATAATAATAATAATAACAAAAGTTAATTTTCTAAATTATGGCCCCATTTAGAGTCAGAAAGAAAGATTATCCTGGGCTAATTATCAACCACAAATCATGAGCTAATAAGTGTACAGTGTCCTTGGTTTCACATTTGGGCGGCTGCGAAAACGCTCTGCTCACGGCTTCATAACGAGACCTCACCAATCGACAGGTGACCACAGACTGTTACACTGCCTCTTACTGGATCTTAATATAAAGCGTCACCATATGAATATAAACCTCCAAAGGTTTAACCATGAGGTGTTTTGTCACTTCAAAGCTTCAGTGTTGTCAGTCTGACTCCGACCGTATGTGGACCTGTAACAGTGCTAAATGAAGGTCTAATAAAACTCAAACACATATTTCTCACATACACAGTTCACAATATTTTGTTTGCTTTCTTTTTGATAGAAGCCAGCAATTTAAGTATTAAATTTCATTATGCTGCTGCTGCTGTTACACTCAGACATCTGCACAAAGTTTTATTCCTTTGTTCATACTAATGATTACTTTCCAAAGCAGCAGGGTCACTCGCTATCAGAGTGGCACTGACACTTTAACACCGAGCAGAGATAAGGATGTGCATCCTCAAAGACCCCTCTGGGACCTGGGCCTGCTGGAAAACCTTTTTATATAAACGTCGCTGATCCTTCACTATAGGCTCCCATTGCGCTGGTGAGCAGAGACAACTTTAGTTAACTTGTGCCCAAGTTAACTAAATGCCCCACTGAGCCCGAGGGTGTAGGTGTTGGTTTAATGCAGGTCTTCATCCAAGGTGTTTGCATATAGAACCAAAGACTTCCAGAGCTTCTCCCATAGAAGCTGCAAACTGAAGCATCCACACATATTTTCTGATGGTCATTTATTGTGTGTGATGCAAAGTTGATAAAGAAAATTAGGCACCCACACACACAAAAAAAGGGGGGGTAGGCAGGAACACAGAAAAGGCAAGTGATCTAAGAAACAAGTATCTATGCTGGACTCTGTCTTTTGAGCCATTAAACCAAAGCCATTAAATCAATTTCCTCTAATCTGGACAGGGCCATCCCAGGGCAGGAAATGCCAGGCAGTAAGCTTCTCGAGGGAAAACCAGCCATTGTGCCTGCAAACAGAGCATAAACTGAAGATCTGATTTAATAAAAAGCCTTTTTTTCTCTGCCGGGGGAAGGTGCCTGATCTCATGTTTCATTCTTTTGTTCACTTCGGCTCTCTCTATCTCTCTTCCTCTTTAGCCACACTGTTCCCTACAAGAGACACACACCCCAGACACACCTCATTACTGACAAGTGCGCCTTACAAATTAATACAACACAAATGTATACAAACAAACATGCATACGAATCTGTAGCCAAGGGACGAGATTATTTGTTGCAGAAGTTTTTCTGATTTCTTTCTGTAGCCAGAATTCTTTTGACCAATCACAGTGTGAGCAGCCTTTGGTTGCATGCAGGTAAAGAGGAAAAGGTGGCAATGCATTTGCCAACATGCAATCTCGAAGTTACCGACTGTCAGCTATTATCTAAAAACAATTTAGCTTTTCACGATCTTTTTAAAAATGTGTCTACATCTGTTAAAAAATAAATATAAACGGTCACAAAAAGAGCAAGATATGGACGGATGCACAGGACACCCAGGAACACTGGCTGCCATCCTCGAAGGCTTAGTTATCAGGTAGTATCTGATAGCTTCCCAAATGTATGACAAGCCTGATGAGCAGCTGTGAGTCTGCCAACACACAATCGGGTCACAAAGAAAGTTTCACAGGACTCTATGCAGGCCTGTGGAACAGTCCACTCTTGCTGCTTTGTAGAATTAAGAGGGTAAGTGGCAGGCAGGTCCTGCTAATCAAATGCACTTCATTAACTGATCATCAGCATATGTGACCGCCTCTATAAAAGCAGAGGTTTTGCCAGTCAGGAGCATTCAGGTGTGTGTTCACACGGTGCCAACATTTCCACAGGAGTGGATGCAACAGCACATTCACCCTGAGGTCAGATCGTGCAATGCTCAGAGAAATTGTGAAAATCCCAAAGGCTACAACTCAGACTCCACAGGCCTCAGTCAGCATGTTAAATATTAAAGTTCATGACAGCACCGTCAGAAAAAGACCAAACAAGTACGGTTTGTTTGGAAGGGCTGCCAGGAGAAAGCCTCTTCTCTCTAAAAAGAACATGGCAGCACAGCTTGGGTTTGCAAACTTGGATCTGAACAAACCACAAGACTTATGAAACGATGCGTCTTTTGGGCAGATGAGAGCTAAGTGGAGATATTTAGCTACATTACAGTGCACCAAGAGTCCAGCTGTCAGAACAGTAGTGGAGGGCTGATAACTCGGGCTTGTTTCGCAGCCACAGGATCTGGGAACCTTGCAGCCACCGAATCAACCATGAACTCCTCTACATGCTAAAGTATTCTAGAGTCAAATGTGAGGCCATCTGTCCTGCAGCTAAAGCTTGGCTTACACTGGGTTATGCAACAATACGATGATCCCAAGGACAGCAACAAATCTGCAACAGAACGGCTGAAAAAGAAAAAAAATCAAGATGCTGCAACGGCCCAAAGTCCAGACCTCAGAGCTGTGGATCAACAAATGCCTGCAAACCTCAGTGAAGTGAAGAAGAATGAGTAAAAACCGATAAAGTGATACAGAAAATGATTATATCAGGTTATTGCTGCTAAAGTTTTTCCCAGGACTACACAGAGAAACTTCCTGACTGTGGATCCTGCTCACATGGGCAGTGTTGATGTTGTGAGGGAAAAGGCAGTGTTAACTGAACTGTAAGAAAAAAGTCCTGGTATATACAGTATGTAGGCTTTTATAGTAATGGAGTTAGCACAGTGTGTGACGCAAAAGAGCAAAACCTTGAAATATAAAGTCTGAAAAAAACCTGTATGATTTCAATTTAAAACCCGCTGTCTTGCGGCAGCGTTACACCTGACGACAGGACAAGAAGGACAAGGAGAAAAGTAAGAGGAAAGTTTTCCTGTGCTTCACAAATCAGAAGCCTGTCGCACGCAGAACAATCCGATCAGCGGCCGAAGAAAGCAAACATAAATGTAATCAAGCCGTATCATAATTTTGTCCCAATGTTGAAGGAAATCTTTCGTAGTAATTAATCCGACCTGGATTTGTTTGAAATCAATCTTGTTTTTCCTCTCTAAAAGGCAGCGTTCCTGTCATTTCAGTGATGTTGCGCAGTGTTGTAGAAGTTCCTCACAGACTAATTTTCGAGCTCTTTAATCGTCTGTCCTCCTGACAATGTCGACATTACGGTTGTTTTAGTTTGTTTGTTGGTTTTTTAAATTCTTTTATTGCAATGCAAACGCCTCACTGTGCAGCAGCTGCAGAACAAGTGTGTGTCTATGTGGGCGGGATGATCCTTCTGACAGGTTAGCTGAGCATGTTGTTTTGCATGTGCTGTCTTTTGTGTGTGTTTGCATGTGTGTGTGTGTGTGTGTGTGTGCTTGTGCAGGGGAACTGCCTTCATCCTGGGCTGGTCCATTAGCTGACAACAGAAGTGTGGAAAGAACATTATCAGAGAGACATTTGTACCCAGCTGCAAAAGAGGAGACTACACTTTACAGCGGCCGCCTCCTCAGTTAAAAGCCTGACTTTTCTTCCTGTTTGCCTCAGTTTGCATGGCTACTGCACATGCCTGGATTTCCCCACAAAAAGCCTTTTAACATTACTTACGTGTAAAAGTATCTCTCTCATGTTGTGGAATTGTACCAGTAAACCCAAGAATGCCATTAAACGACCTGCAGAGGCTACGCTCCGGCTTTAAACAGCTCGTTTTCTTCCCATCACCATCTGCAACCCTTTCAGTTCCCTTGTTGCGACAACAACACGTGTTCCAAGCCACAACTTCCGGGTGAATCCGCGACCCGATTGGCTTAAAGCAGTACATACCCACCACACGCCTACTCTGACATTCTTGCTGAGGTTTCTGGCACTAGTTCCTGGCCTTTCTACCCAGGCAATTGGAGGTTTGCAACTGTGTTGCGTGATCGTGCACACACACACACACACACAGGCGCTCATAGACACTGAGAAAAAAAAACTAAAATAAAAAAATAAAGGACTCACGAGTGCTAAAGTCAGCACATTAGCAAACATCAGACCTGGGCTCTGCTCCGGAGGACAGCTGCCAAAAGTGACTGGCTGTGTCAAAACACATCGCTCACACCTACACACTGTTTGTTGTTATTCCGCAGCTATTTCATTGATAGAGTCTCAGTGGAATACTCCATGAGACGAGGTGCTAAATGCAGAAACGCTCCAGGGACGGGACAGTCACCGTGATTCAAAAAGGGCACGACAACGTGCTATTTCTGGGCGTGAATAGGCGGAAATTCAAATTTCGCCCGTATGGGCTGCAGACATATCTTTGACCAATGAGAGTGCAGCATTTTCATACTTTCTGTGGCTTCACCAAGAGCCTGCCCTTTAAACCACACACTTAGCCCACAGCAAGAACCTCAACACAGACCACCTATAAGATATATTCTATCTACACAGGGCTTAGCCACTGATGTATGACTGTGCATCTAAGATTAGGTGACAGAAATATGTAAAAGAAATATGTCCATATGATCTACTAAAATTAGAAGACTGGTGCGGTTTAGGGACAGATTCCAATGGGTTCCGTTTCACCCTCTCCTGTACAGACCTAATTAAATTAAGGAAATGTAAAAGTGCAGTTTTATAAGATGAGTAAACACAAGGCTGTACCCCCATATGGCTCCAACAGGGCAAGTTCCATCTTTGCCCTTCTGCTTGGCCAACTACATAAACCGAGGGCTTAAAGCCAAGAGGAAGAAAAAAATCAAACATAAAATAAATAAACCTGTCCTAAAATATTTCTTTTAAATCTTACATTTATTTGGGGTCACACAGCTCTTGCTATAATATTCTGACTCCCTGTGATGCAGAATCCAGTAAGTAGAAATGCCTTTCAGCTTGTTTATTTCCTTTGTGTTTTAGAGTCACTTATGAGTTTCGCTGTATATACTGTAGTTTAACATTTAAGGCCCATAATGCACTGAGCCGAGTCCTCGGCTGTGCCGCCTTTCCCAGCAGGAGCTGCTCCAGAGCTGCTTATGCACTTCCCCAGAGTCAGAGAGTACACAGGCAGCAGAAAGCTGCCATACGGGGTAACACGGTGGCAAAGCGGTCATTGATTATGATGATTAACGGGGAGGAAATGTGCCTCATTTTTCCTGCAGGGGGAAAATGAAGGAGAGAGGAGGCCAGGCAGGAAAAAGGGAAGGGCAGATGTGAGGGGAAAACATAAAAGTGTGAATGAAAGGAGGAGATACGAGAAGGTGTGAAGGAGGCGGGTTACACTGGGGTTAAAATGGTGATGAATACCTCCAGATATTTAGGCATTTAGTTTAAAGCACTGCCAATGACTCCATTTATTTGCATAGACTTGACTTTACAGATGAGGTATTCTGATGCTAGCCTGAGCATATTTTGCAATATAATTTAATTGTTTTTAATATCCAAAATAATGATTTACTACTGGACAATTTCCTGGCCCTTATTTTGAAAGTTCAGTTGCTTCTAACCAGCTACCCCCCCCCCGTTTCCTGTCTAGACTGGTTTCTGCTGTGACAGCACTCAGTGTCATTCAGTCGTCTCGAGTCCCACGGTCGACTCCAACACCAGCTAGCAGTCCAAGGTCGTGGAGGGGATGGATGGTAGAATATGGTAGATATTGTTATTTATTAATGCAGAAAACATATGAAAAGCATTCCTTTCCAAGCCCAGACATGCACGTACACACACCTGCCTCACTACCATGAAAAATACGATCTAACCTCACTCTGCGGGAAACAGTGAGAATGACAGTCTGTATAAAAATAATTAACATCGGCGCACTTAAACCACATGACTAAGAACACTCCAAGCTTTCACAGCAGAGCTCTGCTGAGCCACGGGCTCAAGGACCTGCTGCTCCTGGCAGGTCTCAGTACTGCAGGAATTAGCCAGATGAAGCTCGCTTAGCATGTTTGAGTAACACACTCAAATGATGCAGCTCTAAATGCACAACTTCCCCATCCAAAACTATAAATTTCATACTTCACCCCCTTCAAGATGTACAGTTTTGTGCCATTGCAAACCAATAATTTGGAGCAAAATGCTCGAGGCTGATGAAATCTTATGTCTCAAGGTCACTTCTTACCCATTTCTAATTTTATTTTATATCTCAGCGAGCAGCCAAACCTGCTCTGATGCCAACAATTTAAAAAACAAAAGAGCAGAGCCAGAAAGGCCGAGCGATATGCTCCTTAAAACTGGTCTCTTGAGTTTTGCATGTGTGTGTGTAAGTATATGTTTGTGTGTGTGTGTGTGTGTGTGTGTGTGTGTGCGCATATGTGCCTCCATAATTGTGGTAATTAGCTGATCCAACAGACTGACAGTGGAGCAGACTCCTGCTGTGGGTGGGCTCTAATTATCTAAGTTATGAGGGTCTCTGCTTTAAATGTTGCTTGAATGAACGTGTTAAGCTCTAAATGCACAGCGGGAAACGACGGCCGCTGTGCACTAATCCCGGAAATCTGAAATGAAAATGTTTTATGCTGTAATACAGACTAATTTATTTAATCCAACATTCTCTTCAACAATAAACACTCAAATCATGCTGCTTCTCACCGTCACTGCACCAAAAACTCCTGTTTGGACTTCAGACTTTCATCTGCCATCCATCTGTTTTACTGCTCAATAAAGGATTCTAAGAGTACTGTGAGAGCTGTGTAATGTCACTGGAAGTCATACTCAAACTGCGAAAACTCACCCTGACAAACGTTCCCTAGGAAATTCCAACATAATTTAAAATTGTAATAATATAATTAATAGTACAATAATAATATGAAACTGCCAGTACCAGTATTGTTTAGTTACGCAATGTGATTTTGTAATGTCTCGCAATAAGCAAAACCAAAAACGTAATCTACTGTGGGAAAGTAACAAACGCTGTGACATAATGGCTCCTTAAAATACTTCCTTGTTCACATGTATGCCGTATCGCCCTGAACTTGTGTTTTGTTTTGCTAAGCATTCAGAAGGAATAACACTGTAATAACACCCTGACTAAAGTGAGCTCATTTCCAAATAAAGAGCACATGTCTATTTTTCTAGGGGTTATCTATCAAAGACTGGACACAATCACCGTGATCCACAACTCAGAAAGAAGCATCGGATTTTTTAACCGTGGGATCCAAGTTCACGCTCGAATCTAGTCGTCATGTGGGGACTGACCAGATGCAGGCCTGGAGACCAAACCAGTCCCCAACTGCTAGTTAAAGAAACCAGGCTCTAACTTATATAACCGTCCCAGAACCGGAATAAAGTTCCACCTCCCACTGGATCCCAGCCTGCAGGATAAAAGTCCTTCCTCAGCATGTTTCATCTGCCCCGTAGCTGCCACATCCCACATCCGTCTGATGACATTTACGACCTGATTGATGGGACAATGTCCAGGGCTGCCGCTCGCGTTGTGGCAGGGTCGTTTGATCAGCAAAGGCCCACCCTGTACGTGCTCGGAAATCTGAAGTGGTGGGCCAAGGCCAGATGAAATGCTGCATGCGCACAGGAAAAATACATGTTGACACGTCTAAAAAAAAAAGAAAAAGAAAGAACTCTGACATGGTTTGGAAGTGTTGCAAGGATTTTTTTTTTTTAGTGCTGAAGCCACAAGTGTGTGCTTTTGAACACAACATTTGTTCACGGCGATACGGATACCATTCAGGATGACATACAGTGCACGACTGTTTACGTCCTGTCACAGGCGAAGCCCTGAGGGATTTGAATTGTAGAAGGAACACACACCAAGCACACGCTAAACCACTTAAACATAAGCACATTTAGCAGGGTGCAAAAATAAACACACATAATACAAACGGTCACTTTCTTGGATCTTCTCCAAGTGTGGCGCTCAGGCATCTGAACAGCATCCGTGTGTTTCTGCTTTTGAAGCTAGACTACGGCGGGCCTCGCGAGGAGGAGCCAAATGAGCCGGCGGATAAGTGGGAACGGATGAGGACGAGTCATTACGCTCGACACCGCCGCAGCAGGAGAGAGGGGGCGCGAGGGAGGGAGGGAGGGAGGGAGGCCTATTTGTTACAGATCATTATGTGATGTGATTGCACTCGGAGAGTCAAATTTCTGATGACAGCCTGAGCTGCTGACCTCAGACAGATTCTATATGGGAAAGCAAGCAAAACAAACAATAATTACTTTACAATGAATTATCAGCGAGGATTCTGGAAGGCAATAAAAGCCACACAGCGGATCCCACAGTCTGACGCAAAGCAACACTCTGCAATTAGCACAGAGAAAAATGCCGTCCTATTAGTGCAGAGGGCTGCAGTGCACTGCCCGCTCATAATAACCTGCATTTTCTGATTGGCAACAAATTCCATCAAATGACCCAAATCAATGATGTAATGATCATCTTAATGTGTCGTACGGCTGTCTTCCATACAGCGACATCATTAAGCTACACAGGACGACATGTTTCTTAATTATCTTGGAGGCACGATGTCATTTATTTTGAGTCAATCACCCTCCTGCACTAATCCTGCATATTAATCCGCACTGCAAACTCCCCGACTGCATGACAATATGTTCATTTAGGAGGAAAAAAAGATCTAGATTACAAAATAATAAAATTTGGGACTGACCAACAAGCCTATCTGAATACTGCATTTTCAAGCTATACCTACGGGTGTACCCTCAAAAACCCTCCATCCACTTGGGCCGCAGGGGCAGCGCTCTAAGCAGAGAATCTCAGACTTCCCTCTCTCCGGCCGCCTGCTGCAGCTCATCTGGGGGGACACCGAAGCGTTCCCAGGCCAGCCAAAGGATATAATCTCTCCAGTGTGTCCTGAATCTGCGCCTGGCCTCCTCCCAGTAAGACAAGTCCTGAACACCTCACCTAGGAGGTGCCCAGAAGGGCTCCTAGTCAGCTGTAGAACCACTTTGACTGGCTCCTTTTGATATGGAGGAGTAGCAGCTCTACTCATCCCTCCCAAATGAGCAAGCTCCTCACCCTGTGATCGCACTCACGCTCAGCTCTCTCTTCACCACAAGAGACCGATGCAGCATCCGCATCGTTGCAGATGCTGCACAATCTGTCTGTCAGTCTGCCCTCACTTGTGACCAAGACCCCAGGGTACTTAAAACTCCTCCACTTGGGGCAGCAACTCAATCCTGGCCTGCCTGAGTAGGCACTCCACCCTTTTCTGGATGAGAACCATGGCCTCGGATTTGGAGCTGCTAATTCTTATTCCCGCTGCCAGCAATGCTACCAGTTATGTAGCATCAACAAATATACTCATAAAGGCCGGACACAGATAAAAATAGCCGATATATTTTAAGTGATGAGAGACACAGAGTTAGGTCAAACACACACAATTTAAGCAGGTGTGTGTGTGTGTGTGTGTGTGTGTTTTACTAAGATGCTCCCTGACTGGGATTTAGTTACATCCCTGACAACGTCTCTCCTCTGTGACTCGTTGTAATGTTGTCTGCAGAGAGGTAGACATACCCTGCTGAGAGACGCTGCATGCACAGCTATGTGCATCAGTGGCATGCAGGGCCACTGCACCAAGAATGAGCGTCGCATGAGCTCTGTGGAGTCAGCTCATTTCTGCTTACTATATTATTGCTGGTTAAGTTGCGTGTTGGGCAGTGCTCACAGCAGGAAGTCCACCACTGAATTACTCCTGCTTGCTACAGGGCTCAGCTATTTTAGGAGAAAGACTGCATTTTACTAAAACTTAAACAACATATATCTGTTTACACATTTATGTCTTCAGCACGAACTAACAGGCAGGAGCTGAGGACCACAGACAGGGAAGGGAAGTTAGAAGGTATAGAAACAGACTTGGATGTTTTGCTGACAGCAAAAATTTCTGCAGCAGCCGTGCAGAAAGCAGCCAACAAGCACATAAAATGTGTAACCTTGAGCCCAGCTACATTTATATATACGCAGTTTGTTGACATGATGCCAGAGCAAAGGTACCACTGCTAGTGGCTAACATAACAGATCATTAATGCTAACCGTGTCTGGAAATAGCTGTAAACCCCCCCTACCAAGTAAAAAAGAATCTAAAAGTAGTGGTGTGGCCGGGGAGCTGACATCCACAAACACAAATCAAAATGCCGCAGGGGAAACGAATGAGTCTGGCCTCAGAGCACCACATAATCGGGCCTCGCTTGTGTATGACAGCTGCAAATAACCATGTTCCCTCAAAAACACGAGCGGCATCGGCAAAGTGCGGCGGTCGGAAATGTGTACCTTCTGCGCTAATGTATTCGATCTCTCATTTAGCAAACGTCTGTCAGGAGTATGAAAAAGTGCTCACTTTGGGTACTGCTAGCACGAAGCTGGCCACACAGAACAGACTCTATCCCTGTCCGGACACACTCTGTTTGCCAGGAACCCCCCCCCACCCCCCAAGCCACTAGCAAATAGGCTCTGAGCAGAGGGAGTTTCAGTAATCAATGAGCTGTGGACAGGGTGACAGCAGACAGCTGGTTAGTTCAGCTGATGATGCCCTGACAGACACACTTTCAGAGAGATGAAGCCACCGTCGGCTGTCTGCATGCGGTTTGTAGAGGCTCGAGAAGTGATGTTCAAAGACAGCAGTAAACACTCTAATGATGCTGCTGGCACTAACCTCTCATGCCTGTCTTTGGACGGGCGCCCCAGGGACACACGGCTGCCGCCAGGCTTCATTTTTGAGTCAAAATGTGTGCTTAATTATTTCTGAATGGATTTTATATATTCTGTCCTAAATTTATTCACATTTATGTGAGGCATTAATTTGAGTGAACAGTTTGTTTCATTTCAGCTGTAGTTCCCAAGCAGCCCAATCGCCCTGGCGTGTGGCCTGCTGTGCGTTGGCTCCTTGATCATTTTAGACCTAATCCTAAGATTTTAGCATAGACTGTACATGAAAGATGGACAACACTGTTTTGTGGAGTTCTGTTTTGAAGCCTTGATTGAGCGTTTTGGCCATTTTGGGTTTTTTTGGAATCCGATGTGATGAGCGAAGGTGGATCTGAAACTTAGGAAACAGTCATGATTCAGCCATATATGAGCCCACGAGTTAACATCCATATTACTGTAAATGTTAAGTCAAGTCTTGCCTTTGTGTCCTGTTTGAGACGTAAATCTGAAGGTGGCCGTCCTTTTTCCATCATGGCTCCTCAGCTTTGGAGCAGCCTGCCCAAAGAGATACGGCTCAGTGACTTCTACACATTTCTAGAGACCAGTTTCGACATGATGTTGTATTTTTATTGTCATTTTCAGTACTGGCATTTATATATTTGACATTTTGCATTTTGGAGACGTGTTGTACACTATACTTTTAACTACAAAGACATCAAAATTTCCGGTATTTCACAGAGAAGACAGCTATGAGCCACAAAAAGTTGAGAAAGGGTTCTACGCGAATGAACGTGCTTGTATCTATGCCTCACACAAACACACACTCACATCTATGTGCGCGCGTGTGACAGACAGACACTGGCTTGGTGGGTTTTTTTTTACCTCCCATTACTGAGCAAGTCATCAGTGTTCTGCACAGCCATGTGAAAAATAGGCCAGAGCAGAGTGGCGGTGACACTGTGTGCAACAATCTCAACACTTCTGCTCTGAGTAAGTGTGACGAGGGCAGAAAGTGAGCACTACAGCACTAAACTCCAACGGCATTACTCTGGTTACTGCTTAAAAACAAAGGGAACTTCTAAAGTCACCTGTTCAAAGACTGGCAAACATACTGAGTAAACTAGTTTTTTATGTTGCTTTTTTTCTTGGTGTATAAACAGCTCAGGCTAAATGGGAATAATGATAGTCTGTTTCCAGGATCCCTCAGGCACACAGATTTTACCTCGAGCCAGCCGGAGCTGTCATACTTTCCGAAAACAAATTCCACTGAACCTGCTAATGTGGCCATTAAAATCAAGTCAGGCCAGTGTGTGTGTGTGAGTGTGAGTCAGCACATCAGTCATCACTAATTTTCTTCAACTTAAAAGGCAAAACAGGTGCATTGGGGGAAAAAAAAGGTTTGTTTCGATTCTTGTGAAGAAATCTCAGTCAGACGTGAAGAAGAACCTTTAACGTCAGGGGAAAGAGCTGATACGTAACATGTAACATGGAGGAACAGTGCCGCTCCACAAGAATCTATTCCTTATTTGAGGTTTTGAAGACAGCACTGTCTAACATGTCACTCCAAAATCTCCCATAGGTGCTTACCTGGGTTGATATTCAGCAACTGTGAAGCCACAGCAGATGGTTCGTTTTCATCCTCGTCAAGCCAATCAGTGAGCCCACTCGACCCCCCGCTGCCCTGCAAACGTGCACGTGCTGCCATCCTTGAATAAACCACTCGCATGTCTTTGGAAGCTTGAGTTCCCGGAGAGGAATCCACACAGGGAACGGGAGAGCATGCAAACTCGACCCAGCCAGCAGATTCGAACCCAGGACCGCCCATTCCAGTGATTTATTAAATTATTATTTAAATATTTATAGAGTCTTCTATTCTATTTTATTTCATTTGTTTGAATCATCCTTCTTCTCTGTACTGAGCTGTTGTAATGCACAAATTTCCCTGTCATGGGATCATTAAAGTTTTATCTTATCTTGTTAATAATCAGTTCATATCCAGCGGATGTAACCAACGCTTGCATCGCATGCACACACACACACACACACACACACACCCCCTCCATACTCCCATCTCTGTGAAATGATGCTGGCGCCTGAAGAGGCACTATTGATAGATCGTCATCATCATAAAATGAGCGAAAACAGGATGAAGGTATTTCTGTCTGAGTTACAGTAACTACAATGAAACTAATGTTTGTCCACATAACACCAAAGCAGTCAGCAGAGAGAAACACTGTAGCTAGTACAGCGGATCATATAAGACACTGGCAATCTCACGGGGTGAGAAAAAGTCGGTCTATGGAGAAAGTTGCCCCGCACGAGCATAAATCATTAACATCAGTGGCTTTTCCTGTTTTGTGTGCGCAGGGAGTTGCAGTTTGAACTAAAGCTTTGTCATACGTATAAAAATACACACATAAAGGGATCAAAACGTGTAAAGTACGTGTACAAAAACTGAAAATGCAACGGCGACAAGTGGTGACAGTGTTACAGGTTCACCGACGGTGTTAAAGCATTCAGAAAAAAACTGTAACAGCACAACTGTGTGCAATTTTGCACAAGCAGTGGAACGTGTGCTGTAATCGGGTTTGACTTCTGATATCTGCGGCTACCGTGATGCACCGCCAGTGCACGCTAATGGAAATGTGTTATAGTGAGTGCTAATGTGAGGAAAGTTTAGCAAGGAGGAAAGTGTGATTTGTTTGTACTGGTTAGCCTGAGAAGGCAGCAACAGGTAATGGTGCATATTAGCTGCAAAGAAGCTTAAGAACTATTTGAAACTTGTTCCTTTTTTAAAAATGATCATGTGTCTTCTTACAGTGCCACTCCAGCTAATAAAAGTGATAAGAAAAGCAGAGACTGGAATCCGCCTTTAAGCTTGGTGAAAACTGCATGTTCCCGCACGCTTTCAAGAGGTCAAAAATGTTTGAGCACGTATACCAGATGTTCTTTCATCAGTGTAACTAAAAAGCAAGGAAAATGTAACGTAATGAGATGTAGCACAGCTGGACTTTCTCATTTTCAGTTCAGCAGCTGTTTCCCTTTGCTCAAAAACAGAAAGCGTTTTCACGAAAAGACGCTGCTTTCCAACAGAGACCGCTAACAGACAGATTGCACATCACTTTATTTTTCCAGTTTCACTCCTGCTGTTGACTTGACCAACTCGGGGCCTGCATGCAACATGCTCTAGAAAACGTGCACGCACACCACATTTGTGCACGAGGTGTGCGCGTGAATGTCGGTGAGTATAGTGCGCACTGTAGCGGCCATGTCAGCAGCAGTCTTGCAGCAGCAGGTGAGATTTACAAGGTGCCAAGAATGCTTGCCTGTAGTCAAGTGATGGGAGACCGATTCCCCCTCCTTGCCTCCCTTCAGCCCTACCTTAACAACCCACTTGGCCCTACTTAAAGACACACGAGCACTTAAAGACACACATAAAGACACGGCTGCACTTACATACAGTACCCCTACTACACACATACACACTCTTGTACAACCCCTGAACCTTAAAGTGTGACTAAAGCCTCCACTGCCCCCACTCCAGTCCTGAAAGACGCACTTCCTGGAACTAAAAACACCTCAAATGGCCTGCTCACCAATTTTTCTTCCCTGTTCTCCTTCACACGTATGCTGGTATTACAACATGCACGGAGATACAGGACAGTGGGGATCATTATGATTTAAAAAAAAAAGGCTCTCCTGACAGGGGAGCACATTTTACAGCCTTTATGAGACTCACGAAGCACTGAGGTTTCTCTCTTTACTAGGTGACATAGAGCGCAGAGTTTCACAGTTTCATAGCTTTAGGTGAGCAAGTGAACACACTCACACATCCAGCACACAGAGTGTGCCTCATTCAGATGATCACTTCCCGCAGGTTTGCTTTAAGATACGACAAATGACTTTTCTCACGACTGATGAAGATCGTGTTTGAGCAGCAACCCTCTCTCAGATGCTTTTGTATGTCTTTCAAAGAACCTTTTACCTTAATATTTTATAAACGTAGACTCTTTGTGAGACAAACAGACTTTCAGCTCGGCCAGATTTAAGCGACTGCCCGCGTCCATCAACACTAGCAGTCTGCCTCCTCGGCAAGCAGCGTGTAAAGTGCTCCTGCTCTGCTTAATAAAGTCACATGCGGTGCTTCTTACTGTGGAGTCATGTGGAGCTGCAGCTCAGAGCGGTCTATAAGAAGGTTCTCGTCACGGATGACTAACAAATGGTGAGAGTGGAAGTCCCCATCTCTGCGTCTGAAAAACTTTCTGAGCTAACAAGCTATCCCAGAGAGCATGACGGCTCCGAGCTCTCCTCTCACAAAACCCCACATTCCAGCATCCTGAATCCACCTGTTCGTTTAGAGGCTGCATGGCACGCTTCGTAGAACTGCTTCACTCGGGTGCTTGAGCTTGCTGTATTGTCTAATTTGAAACAAAAACAGAAGATTAAAAAGGTTTATCTTTGTGTGTGAGCAGGGATTTGCACTGCATGCGCCCCTCAACAGACTCATCAGTATAGCTGGTTGCTGGACTGGGTGTGGCATGGAAAAAAAAAAAAGAAAAATTTCTTCCAAGGAATATTTTTACCGAGGTGTATATGACTGCAAGAGTTACCAAAATATTTGTCTTGAAATCACGCACGCTCTGACATCACGTGTCCATCCCACATGGACCCTTTCAACCTGTGACGGACAGCAGTCCACTTTGGCTTGGAATGACCTCTCTGTCCTTAAAGACATTCTCAACAAGCATCTGTCCAAACAACTCTGAGGGTTATTCAGTCTCACTCTCTCCATGCCGCTATGCATTATCTCTCTGCGCTGCGGGGACTTAGAGCGGGATTAATCTGCAATTATATGTTTCCCCTTTCTCTCCAGCTGTGTGGCCAGAAGAGAGGAAAGAAGACCTCTGACCTTAGACTAATCTTTTTATGATCCAAAAAATGTGCATTTACAATCAAATACAACTGTCAACAAACACAAATCTACTGTACATATTCTCATAAACCCTACCACCCTTTGACCAGAAACCGAGAACAAGCCACCCCTGAGTTACTGTACACACTCTTACATCCTTCCATGGTATTTTATATTTGGCACAATCAGACTGTGCTCCTTCCATGTACATGCATGGAAATCCTGAGGCAGGAAGATCAGCAGAAAGACCCCCCAAAGGCACAGACCAGAGCAGGCATCACTGACACATGTGAGCGTCAGTGTCAGCGTCAGACAGCATGAAAAGGGAGGAGCTGGAGCAGAGCCACAGGAAGCAGCAAGCACAGGCATACAGTTCAAGTTCTATACGGATGTATAGAAGGCATCAACTGAGCCATTAGCCAATGAGGCCGGCAGTAAGATCAGCTGATGTACCAGGATCATCAATTTATTATTTTGTGTTATTCCAACCGATAAAACCTTTGTGTGACGGCAGCGTCAGAAGACGAAAACGCTGCTGTCGTTTAATGTTTGTAGGATAAAAAAATGTTTTATAGACGTTCCCTCCAGTCACTTCAGGCTCCGTGTTTAAAAGCCCTGAATGTGCTTTCTTATTCAGTTCTGTCATCGTGATGAGACACAGCTTACAGCGAAATATGATGGCCACGTTCAATTCTGAGTGTAAATAAATCAACGCACAAACGTGATGCAAAACAAGTGTCAACTCATCAGGCACCTGAGCTGCTGCGTCCTCTGACAGATGAATATCTTAGGAGAAATCAGTCAGTTTGTGCACACTGGTTAATGGTCCATTGTGTGACTTTAGCTGGTACAGTGGTGGTTTCTGCTCAGAGTGGTTAAGATTTTTCACTGAGTTTTTCCCCTTTGACTGCAGCCAATAATAAGACAAAGAGAGTTAAAAATTACACGAGCAGCAGTTTGTCAAGCCAAGAACAAAAGAAACGAAGCTCCAGAAAAACCAATGAGGTCACTTCCCTGTTCGGGAGTCTTTAATTTGTAAAGACAACGGTGATCTAAACAGGTAAGGTAATGCAAAAAACACCCAAAGCACATACACACACCAATAACAGAACTCAGCTACCTACTTTTAAGCACTACAGAGCAATCCACTCTAATCCAATTCACTTTTTCTAAAATTTTGAGGGATTCAACTCTTTTTTTGTCCTATTTCCCGCCAGTGGAAGCACAGGAACACAATGTTATCATTAACTCGACATGAAAAACACTGACTGTAGGATCTATTATTTACTCGGAGTGTCTCTTGTATCTGTTTTAATCCCAATCAACCCCTGAGGGAAATATATGGATTTCCAGCTCCTCCCTGCTCCGCTGTGAGAGTCTAACTTTGCCTGTTTACTGTTTGTTGGAGGTCAGGTAGGGCACAGTGGGTTTCTCGAGTGCCGCAGACACTGTGAGAAAGAGAAACTCGCCATGAAGCTGCGCAGAGCTGAGAGGAGCTGCAGATTTGGGGGATAATGCTGTGTCACTGTGAGAATACTGCACTGTTTTCACATTCATCTCATCTTTGTAATCAGACCGGCAACTGAGCGGTGGGAGCGGGCCGAAAAGGTGGGCATACGGGCAGTGAATTAGAAAATGAATGGCTATACAAACAGCACGGGCTGCAAGCCAGCGGCTCGCTGAGGCTCTGCTGTGTACGCTCGCATAATATGCATACATTTATTAAATACACAAGGAGACAGGCGGAACACGGCCTACCAGTCATGCTGCGTGTGCGTGCAGTTAATGATTTCCCCAGGCCTCTTGCGTTGTGCAGTCCTCCTTGCCTCAGCTCTGGAAGAAATAAAAAGAAGATTGTCAGAGTGTATGAAAAGCTTAGGTGGTGGGTGGAAGACGCTGGGATATGAGATATAGAAGATAAACAAAGATATGTAGTACAAAGGCCAGTAACAACACCCAGCTCTGCTTCCCCTCTGTCCTCATTCCTCAAGCTTTGTGTTCTTGCTCTCCTTACTTCTCTTTACACCATCACTCCTTTCTTTCTTTCTCTCACTCTGAAAAACTTTTCCCTCCCTCCTTTATTTGATGCTCATAAAGAGCTTTTCCCTTCCTTGCCGTTCACCTTGCACCGCTCTCCCTCGACACACCTTTCACTCGTTTTTCCTCTGTTCTTCCATCCTTCACTCCTCCTCCTCGCCGTCGTTTTCTTCCCCTCTCTTCTCTCTCTACCTATTTGACTCTGGCCTGGGGAGGCTTTGGCCTGTTTACCCTCAGAGACAGACATGAAAGCCAAACACTTGTCTACGGGTCTGAGTCACAGTCACGCAGTAATGGATGCAGAACGTCCTCCTGCAGCTAGCGCGACTGGTTCTAACATCACTGGAAGTCACCTGACAACTCGCATCAGTCAGGAACATTACAGACGTCTGCTTCCTGTAGGCTTTCACTCTGATCTTCCACCTACATACCAGCCGTTGTGCTGCGCGCTGGGAAATACTGGCACACTTTCTTTTGCGCGCTCCCAAGGCGAGATGAAGAGGATGGCGTAACTCCTTACTATACGTACATAGAGGTGAAGAGCTCAAATGCGGACCGGAACCAAAACTGCAGGGAAGCCTTTTATAGTTTGGATCGGTCCAAATTAGAAAAAAATAAACAAGAACTGTGAAGCCAAGCTCCTGACACAGTATAACCAATTCACTAATTAAAAAGTAAAGCCCATCCTTACACAGCATATCGCCCAGGCTTTTCATGCATAGGGGAATTTTAGCCGCTGCGCCTAAGGGCTTTTATTCAGAGCCAAAACCTCAGCACCGCCATTAAATGCTTTTTAACCAGCTTTGGGGATAGGGGTCTCATTTACTCAAGCATTACAGCCTCTGGAAAAAGAATGAGGAAATACAAGACTTTCTGCCACATAAAGTGACACAGACTCACTGCCTTCATTGTACGCAGGCCGCTCCACATTACATGCAAAGTCACTCCCCAAAGGCCAATTCTGAAGCAGGAAAACCCCCGACGGCTGCACATGTTGTGTCATCATAAGCCCATCTTTTACTTTTACTTCCTTACTTATCTACATCCTGTAATTTCTCACATATTCTTTCTTTCTACAAACTAATTTCTACCCAAAATATCCCATTTTCACAGCTTGCTAAACAGATCAATAGATTACTGTGCACTGAGCACACTTTGTAACCTTTTAAGTTTCATATTTAACAAACAGACTTTCTTTAAGGCTACAAAACCACAGTAACTTAGCAACAGAAGTAAACTGACTTCATACACGACAGTGACTCAGCGTGAGACATGTCACTTTAATGTTCAAGGTTTTAGTGTTTGGTCTTCTATTCTCTGGTAACACAAAAATCACACCTACATGAACATACTAATGACAAATGTATCCCAGCATCCATGCTGCATGCTATTACGGTTTGTCTCTGCGTAAAACTCCACGGGGACAGTCATGCCCACAAGCTAGCCGAGAGCAGTACCCAGGGCTACAACAGCTGCCTGGCACACAATGGCAAAGTTTGGAGGGAGAGGAGGAATAGCTGAGAGGAGAGCGAGGATCCAGAACATGTGAGAAAAATTCTTCACTGCAAAAATAGGAAAGAGAAAAGGAAAGAGGAATCTGAAAGTGTTTTAAGATGTTGAAGGAGAGAGAAGCCTTCTACGATCCCCTGTGTGTGTGTGTGTGTGTGTGTGTGTGTGTGTGTGATACAGAAGGTGAAGAGCTGTGCACACCTTCCTCCTCACACCACCGGCATGTTGCAGCATATGGTATATGCTGCCCGGTATATAGCTTTATCTACATCTTTTTTTGTTGATTTAAACTTCTAAAATAGCGAGTCTTGTCTGTTTATTTAACCTCGAATACTATTTGAGTTTGACATATAGCATTTCCTAGCTTGAAGTCCACTCAATCCCTTTCTCCAGAGTTTTCGACTGAGGATACTCCATCTGCTGCAGGAAGATCAATTGCTGTTGCCAAGGTCAACAATGGACTTTCACAATCAATTTTCTCAAGCCATGATTCAGAGCCTGTAGTCCACACTGTGGAGAGAATTCTATCCAGATCACCCACTACTAATGCACTCGATGACGTGTGCATGCAATGGAATGTGTGCGTTGCACGTAAAATGCCAGATAGGGGGAATTCCCCTCTGCTTGAACGTAAAGAATCCGTTTTGCAGGAGAAACTGCTGCGGAGAGAACAGGAAGGCTGGATGGATGAGGATATGGATGGATAATGTGATTGATGGAGGCACAAAGAAAGAGGCAAGTGACCAAGAGGCTCTAAACATGCCTAATTTGGCTAACAGATGAGGCCAAAGGTCATTCACTGAGTTTGCACAAAGGATCTCTGAGCCTGCAGATGCAGTCAAGGGGGGATTACCAGCGTGGCAGTGAAATGGATTGAGTCTGTAGTACATGGCCTTTTTAAAAAGGAAAAAAGTGTAGTGAAATAATATGGGTCACATGCATTTCACTGACAGCAAATGAACTCACTAAGGACAGATTGGAGGCCAACTGCGTAGTTCTTGTACTGACAATCAGCAACGGGGGCCAAATTCCCGCTGACCTCCCCCACTGCAGAAGATAATGGATGGCAAAACAGAAGCAAAGGGAGTATACGCCGAAGGCAGGGCAGTACTGCTCTGAGTCAAGTGCTTGGGTGTCTTTACAAGAGGAGACGAGCTTCAAAGTAAAGCCCCTTCATTTTGCTAACGCTGAGCAATACTATCACTGCTGCCAGCGCAGCCTTTTCACCATCCTGCAGACGTGAATAGATCCTTTTGTCACAGCAAAATTCCACTGGCAAGTCTTTAATTAGCTGGAGGGCTCTTCCCTTGTAGGCCTGTGTGGGCAAAAAATAAAGAAAGGGAAAGAAAGAGAAGACAGGGCACAAGGAAGAAGGTAGCACAGTGCAAAGAAAAATGTGCAAATGGAGAAGCTGTCATATGATATCTTCCAGACAGAGCAAAAGCTAACATTTAACACAATCTGCGTGTTTTGAAAAGGAGGCGAGGCAGAAAGAGTGTGTGTGAGAGTGACTTTCTTCATCCCCTTTGCCATGTTCATTTTTTTAAGGAAGCAATCTAACAGGTAGTTAATTGTTAGTTTCATGCTCCACTGCTGCCCCCTCCTATTCCCAACTTCATGGGCCTAGAGACCTGTCAGTGACACTGCTGGCAACGAAGTGTGGATTCTGCAACTGGCTCTGGCAAGTGGTTGCTGGAGGAACTTGCAGTCACTAGGATTAAACTGGTTGGAAAAACAGTGCTGAAAAACTTGCTTTGGTCGCTCACGCATTGCCACGGTCACCAGAAGACTGCGATGGAAGGCGTCAACTTGTGTGCAAGAAATGCAGAATGTTTCCTTTCCAAAGTAAAACTCCTGCAACACATTTAAAATGGTGCAGCTTTTCCTCTCGAAGGCAAAGGTTCTCTGTTTGCAGTTTGTGTCACACTTTTTAGGAAATAGGAAAAGTCTAGTGTTTTTGCAGACAGCTTCCATGCAAACTATGGGAACTCTTTTAATGACTGACTTCACTGACATCCACCAACCTCCAGCAACCCCTCACCAACTAGTCGAGGGAATGCATATTTTTCACAGGTTGCCAGGCTGATACAACTGGGTCCTCATCTGAACTCAAACAATAAGGGCCTTAAGGCCACACAAACATGAAGACTAGAAGTTCTGAGCCAACCAGAGAGCAGGGAAGGTTAATGAAATTCAAAGACAGCCAAAATAACCATTTGGTAAGCAGGTGGGTGTCAAGTAAAACTCATCTTTACTTTGAGGCAAGTGATTCAAGCAACTGTTAATGGGAGTGAAGATATCTGCTGATTCACCTGTGATGGTGTGGTAACTACGCACCGTCACAATGGCTTTATATGGAGAAATACATGTCCTCCAACATACAGTGAAGGTCTACCTCAAGATGTTTCTGACTTGCGGAAACTGCACCGCACTTTTACAGGTGTATCACAGAGTATTCCTTGAAATATAATAAAGAATACTTGAAGGCGTGTCCTGCATCAATGATGAATTTGCTTTGTGGATCATAAAACCATCACAGCTGCCTTGTGTTTTGTACAGTGTGTGTATGAAACTTTCCTGGGCCTGTGTTCACAAGTGTCCTGTGACAAGTTGGGTTTCAATCGTGTGTGTGTGTGTGTGTGTGTGTGTGTGCCATTTGATCACATGCTTGTGCTATATTTGCACTGACTGGACCGCCATCTTATATAGTGCATCTGAGCCAACTCCAGTGCAATGCCAGATAATACTGAACACTTTAGGATGTGGGTCAAAACCATACGCCCAGCCCTGACTGAACCGGAGCCAGGCACATACAGTATTCATGTGTTTAGCAGCTTTCATGATGGGCTGCCTGCAATTACCTACTTTCTTCTTTGCTCCAACCAATATATTTTAACTTTTAAAAATAGGCTCAAACCAATCAAATAATTGATCAACACCGTCCTTAAAGGTGTGGATTCTTGAACAATGAAATTTGAGCAACAAAACCAGCAATCTCCTGTTTCCTGTTAAACGCTCCACGCTGCTCCAGGTTTTTATTCTTGGACTCTGCTGGACTAGCATTGCATGATTATGAGTTCAAAACAGGAATAAAAACCTCTGTTCTCATTTACATTGTGCGCACTCAGGAGCAGCGAGAGTGTTTAGAGCAGTGTGAAGCTTGAGCTTTAGGCTCACGGGGATTATCTGTAACACTGCCTGTGTTTAATATGAGCATCCTCTGTTGTAACAGTATATGAATGGCAACACATAAGGAAATCCAAATCAGGTTCCCTTTAACAAAACAAACACAGGTGCCACCAGTAAAAACAATGTGATGCAATATGAGTGAGGTAATTAAATATGGCACAGATACCTACGACACTGCGAGAAGCTCCAGATGTCTAAAGCGATTAAAAAGCTGCGGGAGGTGTTTAAGGTTCTAGTGTTCCCAGGCTGCCTTTGACCTAAAGGCATAATGTTATAAAGTAGCTTCCTGACAAGAATATTTAATTATCTGATCTCAATTATCCATACGAGACTGGAAGGCTGCCAGGAAATCCAAATGTGGCTACTTTGATAAGTTCACTCGTACGCTGAGACTTGTGCTCACCATGACAGATTGCTTGATGCCTATCTGACCCACGGCCACCCGCCGTTCCCCTACATGACGTCAATAATAATACAATTATAAGAGCATGATAATAATTTGTGCTTTTTCGGTTTTATTTAGTTATTTGTGGTCCAAAAAAAAAAATCCAGTTAATATCACCACCACATCTTCACACTTCCCAATAAAAATAGTTAAACCTGATTCTGACACTTTGTCGTCTTGTTTTTCAATCTAATAGTAAAAACAATCATTAGCTTCGCTGATTCTTCTCACAGGAGCTGGAGCTGGAAGTCTTGCGGTGGCATTAAAGTTCTGCATTTTCATCAAGGAAAAGTCTGACGCTTGCTGGAAGCAGCGCTGCATTTTTATTTTTTTTTTTTCAGGATTTGTGCACCCGATGCTTCCTGGAAGTGTGAAAGAACAAGAACTACCAATGTGATCTCACCAAATAAAAACACCCACAGCGGTCTTGAGGAAGTTTAAAACAGAAGCAGAAAAAGTCTTCCCACTTCACAGGATATTCAACTGAAAACATCTTGAGGGTGAATTCTGTCAGTGGGCCCCAAGTTCACCACGGCATCTCCCCCCCCCTCTCTCTAGTGGCAAATGTAAGGCTTTGAACTGCCGACTGGGAGGGGTGTGGGGAATTCACTGGCCTGTCAGGACTGAATAATGGTGGATGGGAAAGATCAGATCTTGCCTCGCTGTTCTGCCTTCAGGGAGAAGATTTTATGACATAGCAGGCTGAACCGTGCAAGGCTAAAGACTGCGCGTTTATAAAGAGCTCGAACTGTGGGTGCATAAATTGTCACGTTGGCATTTGGAAACCCAAATTATACCTTCTATTAGACCTTGACGGCAATTCTGAACGCATACTACGCTGCAGAAATGCTCTTGAGATAAGAAAAGAAGGTAAATGAAGGATTGTAGTAGTGTTAAAACTGGGTTTTTTTAGATTAAGGTAAGAAAAAAAGAAGGCCAGTCAAGATCCCACTAATGCAGCGTATATGAACATATATATCTATATAACATAGCTCTTGTGGCCTTTCAGTTTAGGAAGGGCTCAAAATCATTCTGCAGCAGACTGATATTAAGCAGATCCCTCTGTTAATAGCTTTGCAGAGTGTGCATGAAAAGGGCTCCTTAATTGTCTAATCCCACACTTGACAACACTGCTATCTCCTCCTTCCACTGCACTTAACCTTGACCCATCTCACTTATTCAAAATAAGCAGGAGAGTCAATCTAACATCTGGAAAAAGAGGTGATTTAGACCAAAAGTCCCATTTGTGCAGCTTTTTATTTTATGCAATTAAAACACTGTATCTACCGCTCATACATGGACAATTTAGAATCACCATAAGCTTAGTGTGCATGTGAAATGAACACGGTGACAAGCTCCACAGAAAAGCCCCCAGCAGACCGGGGGGGGGACCCAGAACCTTCTTGCTGTGTGGTGAAAGTCTTAACCACTGCACCAAATAGTGCATTACACAGTGAATGGTGTGCAGCTGCAATCTGCTCCAAGTCCTGAATTGTCACATGCAGACACTCGGCCAGGAACGGAAGATGAGAACTGGTTTGGTCCAGGTTCCATCAGAACCGTTTGTCCCCACAGTGCTTCGAGTCTTTCATTTGGTTCTGGCATCAGGCTCATTGCAATGGAGTTTTTGCACAGCTGAGTCACATGCAAATATATTCTTTTTCTCATCTGTGTTCAGACTCAGAGATAATTAAAAAGCCATGCCGAGGCTGGAGACCTGTGCGGTTTAACCTGAGGAGAACTCATAACGCCAAGCATCTCAAAACAATCTAAAAGTGTCAATTTTCACTATATAAGGTTAAGGATGTAATATGGTGCAATTTGACCTAAATGTAACCAGTAGCCTTGTTGTCTAAACCAAACCAAACCAACACAACACAAAATAATCCTTTATTTTGGTGGGTGTATTTGCCCTCAGTGTTTAACACTGCAGCATTTGGTGCTTCACATCATCCACACCAGTGTGTATCTCAGAGGGTCCGGCACCTTTGACAAAACCCCCAGTACTTGATGCTCTGAAAATGAAAACAGGGTCGCAGTTACTGTCATGAGGAGATCCATCCATCCATTTTCTTCTGCTCATCCCTCTCAGGGTCGCAGGAGGGGCTGGAGCCTATCCCAGCTGTCAGAGACGGGGTACACCCTGGGTAGGTCACCAACATGTCGCAGGGCTAACACAGCGAGACAGACAACAATCACCAGTTAACCTAACCCCAGATTACTATTCCATCTGCAGTTTATATTTGGTGGTATGGCTGTTATCTGAGATTCTTGTATATATGCAAAGACTAAAGGAGAAAGAGCAGCAAGAAGACCTTCAGCACAGAACAGACCGAGAATTCACAAGAAGAGATATGGCCCTGATTAGGCCAAATCCAACACAAAAAAGATAACACAGGAGTGGAATTTAATTAGGGACAAGAAATTGCTCTTTTGCACAGCTTTTATATGTATTTTAAAACATAACATCATCTGGATTTGAATGCATACTTTGCTATAAAACCTGCAGCTGTTGCATCTAACATCAGTAATCAACGATGAAGTCGACAGTGAAGAAAATTATTTGACATGCCCAAAACAATCCTCACACAGCAAATGTTCTACCAACCACATCTATGCCTATCTATCTATGAATAGGTCGGGTTGGCGCCGTGTCATCTCAGTCTAGAAGACTAGGTTCACTGTACGAGCAGTCGTAATGTGCACAGCTTTCAGGAGGAGGATGACTAAAGAGAGATGTGGAGAGGGTGGCAATAAGGAGCGATAGAAGGAAGAGGAGTCACAGAGAGCGACACAAGGCTCTGTTGATGAGAGCCTGCAGAGCTGCACGGTTCAAGGAGACAGAAGGAGGGCAGCACGAAGGTCATGGCAAAGAGGAAGAAGACACTGCAACAGGGCTTGTCAGAAGGAAAATTTACTGCTGGTCAAGCTGCATTTAGCTTTGCTCCAGTGCCCTTGACATTTTATTTGCATGAAGTATGTGCTGGAAAAATGAGAAAGGGATAATGGAGGGTATGGAAAGAGAAGCCTGTATATGTGAATGGAGGTATAATATGAGACATTTTCTTTCTCTTTTAGAAAAGAGCTGTATTTTGTACTGAGACGGACTACACTGTCCATGTAAAACACCCCATAACATAAAACACGGGCTCACAAAATGCATTTTTGAGTTGTTGTTGTAAGTTAACCACGTTAGAAATGGTTTATTAAAGTGCTGTAACTGTTAATGTAATATGATGTTAAATGGAGTATAAAAAGTGGCCACAGCAACGTGCAGTCAGTGCCATTTATTTTCTCAGGCCTTGTAAAAAAGGGCAGGATGTAGTTAGTCTGAGCATCTGCACCGCTGACCAAACACCACGATTTTTTTCTATGAATCTGCAGGTTATTTGTACAGGGATACGGACCGATGCCACACAACACAGCATTTATAGTCCGAGCTCATTTGCAGAGGCTGTCGGTAGATTGGCTGTTGTGATGTCCACAATGTGCTCATTTAAGCCGCAGCCAACACAAACAAGGCCTGACAGGCATAAAAAATGGGCCCAACAGATAATTAGGTTATGTTTATGTTACGTTGACCCATATAGTAATACAATATATCTAAAACACATCGACAGAGACTACAGGGAGCTGTGTTTTATATGCTACATGCAGCACTTCAGCTGATCTTATGTATGAAATATACACATGAAAGACTGTGTTTGTCCTCATCACACCGGGGCTCAAGAATTTTAATTTCCCTTGCCATGCTGTTAATATTAGCACTTCGGTGGTTTGTATAAGTAAGGAACAGAGCATCCTTAGTCGAGTGTCAAATTAAAGCTGCCTTGTATGTTTACTGCTAGCCTTAATAATAATCATTAGCCTTTTATTTTCGCAATCAAATCTGCAGTTGCACCTGTCGAGTGAAATAAAGAAGAAGAAGAAGCACACAGCCCCCTCACTCTACCACACCAAACACAATAAAACACAAAAGTCTTTAGAGACGTCGAGAGTCTCATTTTCGGATCTTCAGATAGAACCAGGCTAGCTTTCACATCCAGTTTCAGTCTTTATGCTAAGCTATGCTATCAAGCTACCAGCTGTAGCCTCATTGCTGCTGTACAGACTACCAACAAACCCAGTGTGACATTTCAATCACAGCCGCCCGGCGGAAACAGGGCATTTTAAAGGAACTAGCACAGGAAACGATGTCAGGTAAAGGTGGGTGTAAAACTCATTTTCAGGTTTTTTGTACCTCTTTCCATTGGCAGAGGACTTCGTCTTCAGCTGTTTTGCTGAGGGGACCCTGTAACCTCTGGCTGGAGGTGTTTTACAAAAATTATGCACAAACTGTTCAGGATTTTTCAGCCCAAATGTGTTTCCTCCCTTGACATGCTTCTCCAGACCTTTACTGCAGCCCCCTTTCAGTTGCTGCTTGTTTGTGGGTCTTTCTGCATTCAGTTTTGTACTTAATAATTGAAAAGCATGCTCTGTCTGGTTGAGATCAGATGACCGACTTGGCCATTGAATAATCTCACATTTCTTTGCCTTGGGAAACTCTCGGGTTGCTTTTGCAGTATACTTTGAGTCATCAACCGCATTTACGATCGGTTCTGCAGCACTTGTCTGATTCTGAGCAGAGAGTGAAGCTCTGTACACTTCACTATCAGCAGTCACGACAATGAACAGTAGTAGCCCGGCTCCACTGGCAGCCATACACGCCCATGCCATAACGCTGCCTCCACCATGTTAGATAATGCAGTACGCTTTAGATTGCGAGCTGTTACGCTACCATCATTGTGGTATAAGTTAACCCTGGTTTCTTCTGTCCAAAGATGTTTTCTACAAAACTGTGCAAACTCTTTCAGATGCTTTCTGGCTAATGCTAACCTGTGCAATCAGGGGTTTACACCTGGTTTTGCATTCATGAAAGCGTCTCTTGATTGTAGACTTTGACAGTGATACACCTGCATCCTCGACAGTATCCGTGACCTGGTTAGATGTTGAAGGGGTTTTTTTTTTCCTAAAAAGTCCATTTGATGTTGCTGAGCTGGTCAGTGCGTTCAGTCTTTTTAACGATGCATCAGATTGTTTGTTCATTTGGGGTTTTCAGCCTAATCATGGCCTCTAAAAGTGAAAAGGTATAAAATACAAATTGAACACACCAACTTCAGATGTTAGTCTGATTCATTTGTCAGGGAATAAGGGACAGGCCTCACATGGCCATGAAACTGCTTGTCACTCAACTGTCCCATTAATTTGAACCTCTGAATGGGGAACTGTGAATTAAAAATGGTTGTAATTCCTAAAGCGTTTATGCAACCCCTTGAATTAAAGCTGAAAGTCTACACTTCAATCCCATACTGACTGACTGAGTTACAATCCACTCTGGAGGTGTACACAGGCAAAACCACAAAAATAGTTTCTTTGTTGCAAACATTATGGAGGGCACTGTAAGCAAACCATCAAGAACAACCGGTGGTTTTGAGACTGCACCTTGGTAACTGCATTTCCTCTTTTTTTTTTAATCTTCACTGGGACCATTTGCTTGCATGTGACCAAGGTCTGCTCACATATGATTGGCTCAAAGAACTCAACTACAAATGGAAACCAAAAAGCTTCCAGGACCAAAAATCTTGCTGGACCTTCAGACATAACTGTCTGCAGAACTACAGGCTTCTGTACAGTATGTGCCCGCGTAAACAAAAAACTCCATCTGTGCAAACCTTGAATTTATAATCCTACAATGACCTCCACTGAATCCAGTGAGGAAAAAGGAAGGAAGACGCGCAACAGGTGCACGACAACAGCTGTGTCCGACCAAAACTCGAGACGTGTGTCAAATAACACTGGCCTACCCAGAACAGAAGCTATCATCATGAAGGCTAAATGCGATTAGTGTCTGGTGGTAATCTAGGGCCTATTCATTCCTGCTTAGAGTAGGTGACACATTTGATTCAGAGGATTAGCCTACCTCTCCTCACGGTGCAGGGGAGGGGAAATCAAAGGGCCCACTTTCGGGAGCAGTTGAAAAAGGGAAAGGAAGTGCACAGAAGAAGACGAAAGACTATCAAAAAAAAATCCAGAAAGGACGGCAGGAGCCAGGAGCCCAACACTCTTCCATAATTAAAGCAGACAGTTCCTTTGTGCAGCCATGTCATTAACATAACCCAGCACGTTGCACAAACCGAGGTGCACTGAGTTCTTTAGTTAGCGCCTTCAGAGCATATGTGATGAGAGGCTGGGAAACTTGAAGAGTTGTCTGATGCTGCAGATTCCACCGCATGATGACTTTAACATTCAAAAGTTTGCTGACTGTAATTTCATGAGTCCAATTAACCTTTAAAATATTGCCACATGTGTCCAGAGACCCACAGACTCACAGCATTCATACGGACATGCGCGCGACAAACTCCCCGTTAAACCTATGATGTTCTAAAGCACAACCAGTGACAACTAGGAGTTGATGCTTGAGGTCATTCACTGAAATCTCCATTTTTTTTGTAAACTAAAATATTCCCTCTTTCCAATGCAACAACAAACAAGTGCCCACATGCACAGAGTGGCACACTGTTCACAACACAATTTCTGTGCGATACTCACAGGGGGCCGTGATGTAACTCAGAAAAGCTGAAGTGGCTTTAAAGAGAGGCCATTCATGCAAGAAATCATGCAAAGGACTGAATGAAGGAATGTGTATTTAGTCTTCATCAGGGTCTGATGAACACATCATCAGTCTTTACTAGATACTAATAACACCTTCTACTCACTCTTGTTAATAAAGCCATAATAATCGTGCCTTCATACATCACAATATGTGTGCAAACATAAATACGCCCTCAACGTAGCAGTAATAATGTAACCACATGAACCAACCGCACTGAATATTGCTTTGACTTGCTTCACGAAGAAAAGCTGTGAGTCTGACAGACGTTTCTACACAGTAAAGATGAAAGAGGCTGGGCTCAGGCTCTGATCGAAACCACACATGTACAGCCCACCGAATGTAAATCTGCACCCACATTTAAATGTGGAGCAACTAAATGTTTACCTGTTGTTGTGATACCGAGCACAATGAGCTTTAGCGTACTGCAAAGTACCTCACTGAAATTGAATACATGGCATATTGTAAAGTTGATTATTTTTTGAACTGCAGTGCAAACTCATACACAAGCATCAAAGGGTTTGTGATGCATCTCTTTACCTCTGAGCTACGCTTTGAGAAATTCTGAGGGACAGCCCGTCGTTACCGCCGCCGAGGAGGGATGTTTTTGGTGTGTGTCACTCTGTCTGTACACACAGCAGCTCAAATACCTTTGAATGAATTCTGTAAAAGATCAGAAGTTCTGCTTCCAGAACCACAAAATGGCCAAACTAGCTGTGAGGGAAACTGATCTCAGTGCTGGCTGAGACCAATTGGAACAACTTGCAATCGGTCCCAGACCGCAAAAAGATTCTATGCTCACTAACCAATCACTGAAGTTTGCCATTCTATTTATAATCTACTGTGGCTGAGGCCTTAAAAACAGTGGTGCGGGCGGGGCAGGTGCAACAAGCGAAAGACAGCAAAGATAAAGCCTAAAAGAGGAGGAGAAAAAGGTGACAGAGTCAAAGAAAGGAGAGAGTAAGAGTACAGATGTCCACCAGATTCTTTTATCTTTGAAAAGAAAATGTAAAAAATGTCAAAAACATTAACATTCTTATGTAAACTATGAAGCTGCAGGTTTGGGCAGAACATCACTTTCTAAAACAGATCAGAAAGAACATCTGCTGAAACAGTTTGGGACCTTTGTAGGAATTCAAACAGAAACACATGTTCTCATCAAACCCTTGGCAAGAAAGTGTGTTAAAAGGTGCAAAAGTAGAAATTTATACTACCAGGGATAAAACTGTGCTTTTTAATAAAGGAAAGCTACCATCAATATTCAGCTGGATTATTAGTCATTTGCATTATTATATAATATATAAAGAGGGTGTTTTTAAATGTGCTTATAGAGGACTCTAATGTAAGAAACCCTCAAACAGAAGCTGCCTTTGGGTCAAAGTGCTGCAAATGCATTGCCAGTTTAAAGCCTACTCTCACATCTACTGTGAAACAGACAGAAAATTGCAACAATGTTGCAGGGAAATGATTTTAATTTCCCAATACAAACACATTCGACTTAAGATGCTTCAACTAGTCACGTTTCATGTTGCACAATAGAAAAAAGCATTGATGCTGCCTGCTGAAAAAGGATACAGTAATTATTAGCTGACCTTTAAAATTAATTGATCTTATCATTTACTATTATTACTAATATTTACTGTTGCAAGGTTACCATAACGGTCTTTGCTTTATTTAACGTGTTCAGTATGAGAACATTTTTATTTTCGTTTTTAAAAGGCGTGGCCTTGGGCTCTAGGAAAGTGGTCGGGTTTTGCCAAAAAAAAAAAAAAGTAAATGAGGCCAATTGATTGACCAGTAAAAGTAATTAAAAGAAACACAATAATTGTCAGAAAAACATTAGTTGCAGACTTTGTGTTTTATCATCCATTAAATAAAGATTAAATATATCAGCGTCTCAACATATATTTTCCTATGTAATAAAATTGCATAACACTCTGGCCACGTGGCGAGAGTACGCCCCTCCCATTTGTTAGAATAAAACACACCGCTTTGCTTCATTAAAAACTTGAACTCTGTAGCAGAACTTAGAGTAAACACAACCTTTGTCTTGGCTTATCTGCAGCTTTTAACGCTGCCCTGCTGTGCACAGTCCAGTATCATGTACTTCACCGTGATAAAAAGGTGGTTTACCTCGCTGCCTGGTCCTTTATGAACTCTGATGTGAGAGTGCATTGTCCCCACTGGAGAGGCAACCACAGTAGGTCTATGCCACAATACAGTGAGATCTTCACCAAGTGCAGCCACAGACACAGGTCACTAATAACAGGCTTCCATGAAAACACAGATATTTAAAAAGTCCTGCTTTATCATGAAGCAGAGTTGCAGAGGCATAATTCAAGGGGGGAATGAATTCAAAGGATTTGGTGAGATTCATCTTGAGACGCTCAAAGGAAGATTTGAGCATTTGAGCATTCAGCTTCACGGATGATGTTATTTATTAATTTATTTAACCATGAGAGTGAGACTAGCAGTAATCCAGTAATGAGTGAAGTACTGATTTCAAATCTGTACTTAAAGGAGCCGACCGGATTTTCACAACATTCACGTTCCCACACACATAAGAGTATATTGGTTGGTTCGTTTAATCATCCCACCTTTCAGTGGTGGCTCAAAAAACAACTCCACTTGAACCAAATTCGTTATGTTGGCATGCAAACTCCACAAAGCCTGAACAGCCTTTAGAAGTCAAATCAGGGGTTTTTCTTTTACAGTTCTGTGTCCTGGGGTGGTAAAAGGTGATTATTATGGTTTGGAACAACATCTCAGGCTTCGAGCCAGCGGTTGATCGACCCGCGCTGCGCCACGCTGAGGTCGTCTTGCGCCGGGCTGAGATTTTCACCGGTTCGCTATCAGAGCTGCAATTAGCGAGCGGGTGCGCACCCCGTTCCGCCGCTGATACCAGACTCTGGCTAGGTAACTGCACTGTAAGTACTGTTTCACAGCAATCTGCAATCTACCAGTGCCGTTCACAATGTGCACGGGTGATCTCGTGATGGTCCTGTTCACGCTTGATTTCGCTGGGCTACAGAAAGCAAAATGGCGACCAGCGTGAGACTGAGGTGGAAGAAGAGGAAAATGGGAGCTCAAAGGAGAATTTTGGGTTTCATATCAAACATAAAATCCCAGGAGCTGTGAGAAACTCTTGGAGAAAAATAACTAAAGTTCCCAGCAAAATGGTGACACCTCCTGTTGTCATAGTTAGTGACTTGCATTAAAAACATGAGAGTTCATGCTGACAACATGATGACGAAGATTCCAACATAGGAAGTGCTATTAGAAGCTGATCAGATCGATAAATAATAATGTTTTTGGTGTGTACGCTTTTTACATGATATCTGCAAACCCATTCGTGGAAGGGAACGGCGCTCTGGGACACACTGAATGTGTGAGATGTAAGTGTAACTCTTCTGGTTTATATGCAAAAAGAATTATCGCTCTAGCCAATTGGTCACCATTGCGGCAATTAGCAAACGAGCGCGTCATTTAGCATTTAACATTAGCATTAGAGCGCATTAGCTAAGTAAAAACAGGAGTTCTGGCTTAACCCCAAGGATTGCTGAATATAATCCAATCACGTGATGACAGTGGCACAACTTCCAGCTGCAGCACAAAAATAATCGCCCAGCATGAAGCCACATGATCTTTATCCTATCTCCTCTTGGCCAATTGGTCAGGTTGCTTCCATAAACCATTCTGAGACAGACAAGTTGCTCAAAGTACGCTGACTTAAGGTCAGTCAAATTTAAACTAATGATTCTGGTTATGACAAGATCACGGATGATGAAAGAGATTTCCCTCTGGTCCGAGGTATATTTATGTACCCTGCAGCCAGCGACCTCTGATCGAGCCCTTCAGCAGTTCTTCATGTGTGAGCGAGGTCAGCTAAGTGCTCCTCTCAGGACTAGCAATATGCTGCACGAGAAAATCACAACACAGACCCGGCCATCTGGCAGAACAGGATCTTTCAAACAAAATGAGGAAGAAGCCCAGTTCTCGTTAACAGCACAGACACTTACAGAAAAGCATCTGCAGTGCCACACATTAAAAACTGCCAAGCACTAATGTCGAGCATCACTTCTCTGGTCAGATTTGTTAGTTTATTCTCTGATCGGATAAATACTTAGTTCTTTCATTACGTCCCTTTTTAACTACTGCTGCTGTCAGGTATGTTAGCATCAGCAAAGGTGGATGTCACCTTTGCACGTTTTCAGTCAAATTTGTGATGTCACATAGGAATGTGATCTCGCCTTCAAGGATCCAGAGGAGTGTGACGTCATGTGAGATTTGTTGAGAAGTGAAAAAGGGTAGTTCTTGCTTCCTTCTCACCCGTTCTCACCCTGTTTCTTCTGATTGGCTGCCCCTCACAAACAGAGGGAACGAGCAGCAGGTGGGCAGGGCTCCTGAGATGACCGTGTTAGGCTTATTCCCTCTTAGTGACATCATAAAGGGTCTAAAGTAGAAAGAAACAATCTGAAACCGAGTGCGAACCAAGTCTGAACTTTTGTCTCGCAGGGATTACCTGTATATATGCTGACCTTACCATTCTAAACTATGACCATGTTTAATACGAGCATGTAGCACTGTACCAGCGTATACAGTATAGGACAGTAAATAAGGAAACACATGCAGCACAGCGGTTAACAACATAGAAAGAAGGTTCTGGGTTCTCGCTGTGCCTCCATGTGCTCTCAGGGTACTCCAGCCTCCTCCCACAGTCCAAAGGTTATTTGATGATTCTAAACTGACCACAGGCGGCCACTGCCCCGTGATCATTAGTGACACGTCGAAGGGGTACCCCCCTCTTGCCCTTTTAACATTAAGAAGAACAGCTTTGACAAAGAGGGGTATTTTACTCCTTAATATACTGAGAAAAAGTAGTAATTAAGAATTAAAAGTATTACTTTGGCAGTTATACCCAAAATCAGGTAGAATAGTAACTGGCTCACAGCTTCAGCTATCACAGCCTCTTTAATTTATATCCATCCCTCTGCTCAGTTTAGTCACTGTGTGTGTGTGTGTGTGTGTGTGTGTGTGTGTGTGTGTGTGTGTGTGTGTGTTGGAGAAGGGGAGGGACTCCAAGGGGTGGAGCAAAGAAGAGGCAGGTGGAGTGAGGATAATGTCGTCCCCCCCCCCAAAAAAAGTAGCCAACCTAATGAAACACCACAGGTTACACCCAGCTCTGTTTATTACAAGCTGCCGTGGTCATGCCACAGACTGCTGTTAGAAATACATTTACTTAAATAACCATATTAATATTTTCCAGCCTCACAGCTGCTCAGGAGACAGGCAGGAGCATCCTGCACTTGCATCTTGATAAATGCCGAGCAGTATTCCGGCTGATCGGGACTAACTTTGACTTTGTCACAAATTCAGGCGCGCAGCCACCTCCCTCTGCCTGCCTCAGACAGAGCAGAGACAGATGGGGGAAATCAGGCAGGCATCTGACAGGCAGCACAAAAACGTGACCGTGCTTGCAGCCTCATGGTCTGACCGATTTCGCTATCAAACTCTGCGGTTGATATACATGTAACTGCTGCTGCTTTAGGGGAAAAAAAACAAAAACAGAGCATCAACAAAGCTGCCAACCACAACACAGATAGTGGAGCTTGCTATGCATTTAGTACAAGGTAGAACACCAGACCAACCACATCCTGTAGAAATGCAGTGCTTACTACTGTACAATCGCACTCTTTAGGGGCTCATGTAATACCTTCAGAAACTGTAGCAAATAAATACAGTGTTCCCATAAGCCTGTAAATGAGCACTGTGACTCAGTTATCCTGGGAAATGTCTGCAGTGCCTTTTAAGTTTCCTCGGTTGCTAATAAGCGCTAAAAGGCCCACGATGTCTTTACACCCCTGTGCACTGAAAAAAAATGAGTAGATCACATGACCCCTGAAGTTTGACACTTTTTCTGCTGGTTGAAGCAAATGTAACCCTGAAGGAAATGGATATGCATAAGTTGACTGAATGTGGGTTTAAGTAATTTATGTGAATGAATGTTGCAATTTCAAAGTTCATGTGTTAAGATTATTAATTTGCCATAAGTATTTTATTTCATTTGTTTATTGTAAAGAGAAATCAATCTAATGTCCTAGAAATTTCTGTCTAGTCACCTGTTCGTTGGGCTGACATCTGATTGGTGGAGGTGTGGCCGTGCGTGGTGAGAGCAGAGAGAGAAAGAGGAGCGTGAATGTAATGAGGGACCCGAGCAGAGTGTGATTAACTTTGGCTAATCAAGTGAAAGTATTATTATTCTGTCGTTGGTTAAAACTTCTACTCTGCATCAGACGTCGGCGAGATGTTCGGAAGGAGGAAAGGTTTCCACGAGGTGCAGTAAAGCTTCTGAGAGTGGCTGGACTCAATTGTCGCGGTTGGCTCGCTGGCTAAGCGACTGTTCGAGAGAAAACGGAGGCGTCTGTGGTTGCAAGCCATCAAATGCACTGATAAAAATTGGACTGAGGACACGATCAGAAATACTCACGTTTGAAGCGCCTTTTTTATATCAGGTAAAGTTATTTATCTACTCTGGTTACACCAGGAAGTCAGGTATCTAAAGTAAACAGCATTAGCTGGTAGGCTATTTGGCTTTTAAACTGTAGTGTGGCTGGCTATTTAGAGGTGAGGCATCGACTCAGAGTCCTGAGCGTGTCTCACAGTGTGACTGGAACAGTATATATTTTTTCCTTTGTAAATCAATAATATCTGCAGTCAGAAAACTCTTAGCAAGCTAGAAAAGCAGTTTGAGGAAGTCCTCAAGCTGCCATGCAGGTACAATCCGCTGTGAGGACGTAGCTCTCTGACTTCTTTACAACGACGAGGTCCTGTTTCCTTGTCTTTGACTTGGAAGAATTTCTGCCTTTAAGCCACAAAACTCCAAGTCTGTATCATGATATTTGACGTTCGGTACATGGCCACAGACAACATAATTGTAAGCATACAGTGACTTGTATGCGCAGCAACTTCTCTCTGGTGTATACACTGGGTTTCTCCACCAAATACACGTATATATCCGCCCCCGGATAATGGGCCACTTGCTAACATACCACGAGAATCGGGGAGTCGGTTGCCTGTGGTCAAAATTCATTTTTGCAGGTAGTTTTCACGATCTTTCGTTGATAATCCCTTCTCGTAGATTGAAACGCTATTGAACTCCGCTGTATTTCCGTTTCCAAAACGCAACAGCTTCGGCTAACTCTCCAAGCGCAGAGACAAGAGGAAAGACCCAGATAGCGCTCTGAGCTACCGATAGCTCAGGGTTCCTCTGGGAACGCTGGAAGGCGACAACTCGACGGGTATGCCCTTGTGCTTCATTCCTGCTCTTGGAAGGACCACGTGACTGAACTCTTGCACCGCCATATTTGGCATAAGGTACCATTTTGTTTATTTCTTTGCTCACAGTGAGTGAAACGACCCCTAAGTTTTTGGTCTCACCAAACCCGAGCCCTGAATCAGGCCTGCCACGAGTTTGTTTGGTAGTTATTATTGTGGACTATCGATTTTATTATATATGCTTGAACGGTTAACAGACCTGATGGAAGAAATATTGTTTGAAATATTGTTTCTAATTAAACTGGAGAATTATTATTTTAAACCTTAAAGTGTCAGTGTGTGTGATATTATAACATGTACAGCAATACATTGTGATGTAGGAACTCAAGGGTAAGTAACCGTTACTGTTTCATAAAGAACTCAGGGCCCATTCATACAGTAAGGTAGTATGTGGGCTACACAAAGATCAGAATCCCACTGTGCAATACCAAATTCAGATACAATCAAACCTTAACAGAGCTCCTACACTGAGTTTGAACACACTGTAACTGAAGGTTGGACTTATCAACTGCCATGTTTAGCCCGGATCAGGTATCTGTATGAGTAACTGTATGCTTTCTTTTTGTACTCAGAGAACTGGAGATGTGACAGCTACTTGATCTGTGATCAAATCTATAGAAACACTTTCTGTAAGAGATCTGCTCAGCAGACCTGCTGCTTTTGCTTTGTTGGCTTACAAACCAACGTGTCAAATGGGATACATTTCTGGAGAAGATATCTACAGGTAGAATACATAACTCACCCACAGTACATTCACTGGAGAATGTTAAAAGATAATTTAATACAAGGAATAAAAGAATATGCAGTAGCGCGATAAAGAAGGTTAAAGCGTTAGGCCAGGGATGTCATCAAGAAATATAAGGTCACAGAGCAGATAAAACCGCTCCCTCTGCATTTGTAAGAGGCCTTTTCGTCTCAACTGGTGCACTCAGTCAGACATATTGTTCATGTTTGCCAATTTAGTTTTGCCAGAAGGTTTATGCTTGTTTTGTTTTTGCCTTACCTAATCCATAATATTTCCAGTCAACCAGGAACAGTACAGCACAGAGGAGCAGTCAATTTACTGTCAACCAAAAACATATGCCAGTTTGAGAATGATTTCCAGAACAAAACCTACGACGAACTGTACTAGCTCATAGCTAAGAAATGTAGTTTAGCCTGTCCATGGCATACAGTCAATTATTGTGAAAATAATAATAATAATAATTTAAAAAATGTAAAAAGCTAAAATAGCCTGTTGGGGACTACTTTTCTTTTAAACCAGACAAAACTAGTGAGGGATCTAAATGAAGCAATCAGATGAAGAATGTGACATGAATTAACAAATAATTAAATGATATCAGTGTGCATGGCCTGTTTTGTGTGTGAAGACTTGATGAGATTACCTACAGTAGCATAGCTTGTTAGCTCAGAAATTTCCAGACTTCCAGACTTGTAATTCCTTAACACCGACCATACAGCACCGGGTCTCCGCAGGCTTACAGGAGCTAGTTATACATGATAAGAATCTCTGTCAGCGTCTGTGTATGACTCTCTACTCAAATTCAACATAACCACTTTGTGCTCATTCAGCAGTTGCACTCATAAGTGAATTATTCACGGTGTAAGGCCCAGTCAATAAAGCTGTGTCGGCACAGCGATATGAACAAATTATTTTAATTTATCAGACAATAAATGAAAATTCAAAACTAAAGAAGCGAAACACCCTTCAGCCATGGTATGAGTGTTGATGTTGCATAGTTTGTCCACCAGAGGGCCTTCTGCAACTTCCCTGTTGGCAACACACATGGTTAGAATGCCACAAACGCAATAAAAAGGTGATTCGAGCAGAGTTAGTTTATACGTTTATATTTAACCTGCACTATCATATTAGCAAATCCATCCATCCATCCACCCATTTTCTTCCGCTTATCCAGGCCCGGGTCACAAGGGCAGGAGCCTAAGCAGAGAAGACCTTACCCCCCCGACAAAGAGTGATCCCAATGACCCCTATAGAAGATACACCAACGACACACATTGCACACGACCCCTATAATGCCTCCTGTTGTTGGTGGGCATACAGGAGGGTTGGCCCATGTCTCCTCTTCGGGCTGCGCCCAAGGGCGGAGACCCTGGCAGACCGAGCCCTAGCTTTCGAGATTGGTTATTGGGGCATGGAATATTATCAGATGTCAGGGAAATCTGTTTCATGTGCCTGAAAGAAAAGAATATCGACCGAAGTATCTGTATTGGTCTTAAAAATGCTGCATGGTTCAGGCTCTATTATAGAGTTAACCTTATCGCTAGTTTAGCAAAATAAAATGAGAAAAATTACACACACAAAAAAAAATCCAGCAACCACTACTTAACTCGGCCAGTTGCTGATAGCAGTTATATTCGTCCAGTCATCCTACCATAATGTAGCTAACTTTTTTCACAGTGGCAAATAAATACACTATATTATGGTATATTTCAGTAACCCTGATCTCATCAAATCTTTATATATGTACATAACACAGCATTTCAGCTAAGCAGGAAGAAGATGTCTCCATTCCTGATGCCACTGCTGTGGCATCGAGCTGACAGCATTAATAAGCACAACAATAGAGTCACTGAATAAAGTGGAAATGCTGGCTGCTGTTCAGAGATCTGGAAACAAGCTATTCTTATGTATACTGCCAAGAAAACAAACTCTAGACACCGGATCACACGGGACGACTCCTAATTTAATAATAACTTGAAAAAAATGTGATTCCTGAACCAACCAAGAAAGGTCTGTCACCCATGTCTGGTTTCCAACACAGACCACAACAGGCTTGGACTGGTGTAAGCGGTGACTGCAAACTGAATGGCGACAGAGGAGGATGATGAATGGATTGGGACAGCTTCACTGTAACAAAGAAAGTGCCTTGACAGACAACTTGATGTCCAAAGCCTTTCAAACCACACAGTCTGTTAAAAACAAAAAAACGCCAGCCTACATTTGTTTGATGCCTTTGTGTGAGGCTAAATGAATGCACGGCCATTAAAAGCCACGAGCGTCCCCATTGAAAATATGGTAATCATAAGCTCGGAGCTCTCTGATTCGACTTCATTTTTGCACCTCAGGATCATTTCTGACGTTATTTTTAAATGTCGATGGGAACGCAGTGCCATTCCACGTAGAAGATAAAAGCCATGAAAAATACAAGGTCCTGCTTTTCAGTGTGACAGTGACAGCTGGCGAGATGTGAGGGAGTTGGCTGTGAAAACGCAAGGCAACACATCCGCTGTGCACATGTGTTCTCCCTCCAACAGCGAAGCCATCAAACTGCGAATCTAAACCAGACCGAATACAATGGACAACCGAAGACGGATGAACCAGCGAGAGAGTCGAGGTGGGAGGGGGTGAGGTTGGCGCCACAGCAAAACTCTGTAAATCACTGGACTAATGTGCAGCAGGCTTGTCATATGAGCATCTCACATATGAAGGGAAAAAAAACTTGGATTGTGTCTTGGGTAGCGCTACACACGCCCCGGTCTCATGTACACAAGCCCACATGAAAGAACAAAAAGAGGGGCCTCCTTTGTCCACAGAGCTAAGCACGATCTCAGCGTTACACCACAGCAGTGCAAAAACAGAAAAAAATCAATTAAAGGCAGTCAGCTAATCAGCATATACAGACCAGACAGATGTGCGGTCCTGGAGACACAAACAAAGTGTAGATGAGTAAGTGATTCAAGAGGGTCACAAGGAGGTAAAGGGAAGGAAGAAGGAGAGAGCAATCCTCAGTCTGGCTAAACTTTGGATCCCAGGACAGACAACATCTGTAGATCTAATTTCTTTCCACTTGACTTTTTTTTGGGGGGGGGGGTTGCTTTTTTCCCCTCACAAATAAGAAAAGCAGAGCGAGAATGAGGCCTGGAGAAAAGAGACTTTTGAATGCCAATTGCAACTTTTGACGTCCTTCTTTAAGCACTCGAACAGGATTACCCATCTGTCCTTCTGCCCCCCCCCCCATTAATGCTCATGAATACATGAATGGAAGTGATTGGGGGGGTCAAATGTTTTCTGCTAAAATAAAAGGCGCGGCTTTACCAGTGTGAGTTAAATAAATCCCAGAAGAAGCAGCGGACGCACACAGCACATGATTTTTTTTTAAACCTTTTTTTGTAAACCTAAAAACAGCTGTTTGTTTCCACTGAGCCAGATTGGTGACATGTGATTGGTGCCTATTATTTTAAGACAGACTTTAAAAAAAAAAAAATCTTGAGCTTTTTGCCTTGGTTTTATGTGCAACAAAAGAAAAAGATATTCCAAGTACACAAAGGTACACTTTGTACTAGCACGTCAATGATACACAGACACACGTCAGACGTTAATCTCTGTCTCTGTGACGGCTGAATACACTTTAACTTGGAGCTCCAAAACCAGCCATCCCTGCAGGACAGTGATGTGTGCGTACTGTGGATCACAGAGGTTAGCTAAATCCCAGTGAGCAATTTATCAAATGGTGACAAAACAATAAAAACTGAAGGTAAAAAAAAAGTGAGAAGATGATGGACAGGGAAAAAGGGATATGACAGGCAGCAAAATCTTCTTGGGGCAGGTTGTCAGTGGCCTGATTGTCAGCCCCTTTTCTGCACACAAATACTCCCTGGGGTCAACATGTGGGGTGGCAGACGAGGAGCGAAGGGGCCCTGGCTGCTGTGGCAGCCTGTACTTGATTTAGGATGTTTGAATCTGGGCCAAAATTCCTGAAGGAACACAGTAAGCGGGGAGCTGGTCATAAAAAGAGGCCCAGAACTGAGGTTTTAAAGAGAGAAAGAGAGGCGAAGTGTGGTGAATATGAAATGTGTGTTTGAGCTCAGATATGCTGCTGTTTCTATGGTAAAATAGGACTGAGAATGAGGGAATGGGAGAATTCCAAATGGGAACATTGGGGGTGCAGTGTGTGCGGAGCCTAATGGATATCCAGCGGTTTAAATGTGCATGTGCGTGCATGTGCACAAAGAAAATTGGAAGGAGTGTTATGGAGGCACAGCAGAAGGTAAAAGTGGGGAAAGATGGGGGAAGATGAAGGCCAAGGATTTGTAGAAAAGTAAGGCAGGTGAAAGTGAGACTGAGCAGATCTGGGATCAGATTTTCAATGATTCACTTCAAAAACAGGAGTACAAAAACCTCCATCTGTCTTTGCAACATATTGTACTGAAAGATTAAAATCCCACTGTGGTTCTTTGTGATAAAACAAAAAGAGACGGTCCGCAATACTCTAGGCTAGCCAAACCCCATCTTGATCCATCCATATAACCATGCTAACCTTTTAGATCAGAGGGAAAAACTATTGATTTGAGCCAAAGAACACCTCTTCCTCTGCAAGCGGAATCGGACTCCCCTTGTTTCTCCTGCTCAGCCACCAGAAAGCTTTGCTGTTATAAAGGGCACTTCCTGCCACTTTCAGTGTGTTTAAACTCACTGTAGTTGTGATTTGGTTGACAAATCAATGACAGTGATTTGCTAGATATACGCTTTAAAATCACGATGCTTCTATGGATGGAAGGTCCCCAGTTTTCACACACAGACACTCCAGCCCACCCTGAACTGGTCTAGTCATTGTCCGATGGAGGTGCGTGTGAGAGGTTCTTCAGCCTCAGTCAGTTCCACAGCACACAATCTGTGTGATGTTTGATTACGCTCATATGAGAACGGCGCAGATAATTGCCTGGAGGAGAGTCATGTGTTGCGCCTCTCGCCACCCAGGCAGCACCCCTCTTCTGAACGGGCTGCTGTTAGTTAGAGGCTCATCGGTGTGGTATCAGGTCCGTTAATCCCGGTCTCTGTTTTCAACTGGACACAATCATCTTTCAGTCTTTTTCTCTTTAGAAAAATTATTTATGAAGTCTTTGGTTTGGCCAGGTTTTCCAAGGGTCAGTTTCGGGGCGGGTACAAAGCAGATTCCCACAACTAAAGAGCAGTTTGGGAGACGCAAACGCTCTAATTTTAAGATTAGACTGAAAACTTTGCCTAAGCCTGAACTCTACCTGATTTATGCTGCTATAGGCAAAGGCTGCTAGGGGACTTCCCATGATGCACTTTGGCATGTTATTAACTTTTGACCTTCTCCGTCCCATAGCTTGCTTGTTTGTGGTCTGTCTGAGCCTGTTTCTGATGGGAGGGGTCTTCCTGTTAGAAGGGAGATACTTCCTCGCCATCGGTTGGGATGTCTACTTTTATCCTTCCTTACAATAGTACAGAGCCCTCTCTGAGACGACTGCTGCTGGACTGGGAATGCACGTGTGCTGCTGCTACTGCACGAACAGGAGAAACGTATAAAGCCAGAGACAAAGAAGTCCTGTGTGGAACTGCTCCAAAAACAACAGATGAAAATGAGGTCCAGGGCAAACACCAGGTCAGACTAGCCAACTGTGGTGTGTGTGTGTGTGTTTTTGTGTGTGGGTGGTGGTGGAGGGGGGTCAGTGATGAACATGTGCATACCTGGTGAAAATCCTGAATGCATCAGGTCCTGAAAGCCAAACCACAACCTTGAATATAGCCATAAATTAAAAGTAAATACTAAGAATACTGGTGCTTTTAATTCTGGTCATGGTGACATAATCTACCTTAGTGTTGGTTTAAGCCCAGTCTGGTGTTCCTTAAGCTCCTGTCTGGGCGTTCAAACAGTAACCGGCTTGGTGAGGATGTATCTTGCACACCGTGCCCCCTTTTTCTTACTCTTTATCAGCGCCTTCTATTTATAGCACCTTTACTGCAGCGCAGCAGCTCAGTACAGTATGTGCCGTAAAGCGCACTCCTGTCCTGACCACATATGCAGGCATACGCCTCTGTGGTCGTCTCTTATGCGTATGGAGAACATTGGCAGTTGTCTAAACAGGAGGAGACACGCACAGTGAACTCACACAGCCTTGGGCGTCCACACACAGGCAGCGATGAACACAATGAGACTCATTCAGAGACACGGCGCAAGAAGACACAAACACAAATAAGGCTACAAACGGACAAGGACACACACACTGGACTCATACACACATGGAGCCGCAGCATTAAAATCCCTGACAGGTGAGGTAACACCGATCATTTTAGTCACAGTGAAGTGTTTCTGCAGTTAGACCGTTCATTCACGTGGATTCGACAACAATCCACGCACCACCCTATTGGCAAAGGCGCTCCCTAAGCAGCACGGTGCGCCCCACTATCCCGCACACAGTGCCCAGTAATGGAAAAGAATCCAAGGTGCTTCATACCCCCAGACCTGGTGGGGTTTCTACCAGTGTTTTTGAAGCACAGTGGCCCACCTGGCATAATTTTGAGCGAAATCTGCTTTGACAGACTCTGTGTGTAATCCCAGCATGTGAAAACTTGCTTGTCAGTATATACACACAGGAGAAACACAAGGATAAAAAGGGCACAAATATACCAAAGATTTACTGAGCTACAGCTGGAATTGCTAAGTTTGTTAGGCAGATTTTTTGTAGACTTCTGTGACATAGCGTGAATATCTTTGGGAAATGGACTGCTGGGCAAAAGGAGCAACAGCACTCTTGGAAGTTTTTTGTTTTTTTCCCCACAGAGCAGCTGATTCTTTTGGGGGAACACCACAGCTTAGACTCAACAGAGCCCGTGCTGCCACCTGAGCAGCTGACTGCGCTCGAACATTTGATTTAAAGTAATACGTTTTTCTTATCTTCTTCAATCCCACAATCCAGCATCCTCACAACAAATCCGAGGAAAATCTCCACGGGGCAACAGTTCAGTAGTTCCCTCAGTGTCAGATTTGTCTCCCGTCGCCTCTCTGTTCTGTTCTGCTTTAAAGTACAACTTTTTTTGTTTCTAAATGCACAAATTAACACTGAACAGTAAAACTCTATAGCAACATCCAAATGCAAATTCATCACATGGCTAGAACCACACAGACAGAGACACGCCCGGGGCTTTCTAGCAACAAAATCATGAAATATGAGCCACGTTGATAGAGTTCACGCATAAAATCGATTTGTGCAAAACAGCTTAAAAACACAGCGGGCCTGTCTGACTAACGGACGAGTGCTGAACAAAGTTTCTAACAGCACCTGTGCACACAAACACACACACACACACAGTGGAGCAATACGTCATGAAGCAAGGTTACACA